>WNWK01025940.1:0-27975 GCA_009830355.1 Cherax destructor
AAAGGTTAGAAAAGTGTTTATTTTCGGTTCATCTTACCTAGGTAGTAGGTGGCTGGGTTATTAAACAATAATAATAAAGGTGGAAAGACAAAAAAAATGATGGGGGATTACAGTGAAGAACAACTACATGGCAGGTGATAAAATATAAGGATAAAGAGAAGATTAAAAAAAAAAGGAAGGTAAATAACAGAAGAGCAAGGATTGGAAAACGATAGCAGATTATATTAGAAGGAAGAAGAGGAGGAGAATATATATAAGTAGTTAGTATAAGTAATATATGAAGGTAGAGAATAGAAATGTTTAATATAAATGAGGATAAGGTAGTTGAGAAAAAACGGTAAAAGATGGTGAATCTTCGCTAAGTATACCATAATTGTGGTATGCTTTGTAATACCATTATTTTTATTAAAGCAATGGTATTTTTTTAAATCATCAGTGTTATAATCAATATTAAGAGTATACTGTTATATTTCATATGAGTGGTATACTGTTATTGTAATGTACCGACATTGAAGTAAACGAAAATTATGGTATATAGTCTTCATGGAATGCAATCATTTTAATATAACATTATTGAATAATAATATCACTATGACATATCATTATAATAATATACCATCTTTGTGATACTCAGAACTTTAAATACACCGTCACTGAAGTAAGAAGTTATTGTGATATATTACTCAACCATAACAATATTCCTCTGAAACATCAATGTTATATAAACATCAACAAGTTATACTTTCATAGTGGTATATTCTCATCGATGTATTCCTTCATTGATGTGTCACTTCTTAGGTCACTTTTACTCCCCACACTGTAAACACCACATTGCTGGACTTTTGGGAATGCAGAGAAACATTGTATTTAAGTGACATCATATTTCTTCACAAATAATAATTAACATAGAATAAAGTAAAAGGAAGGAGGTGGACTGACATGGGTTCCACCAGAGGATCATCAGGACCTTGAAGGTGGATCACACAGTTCTACCAGAGGATCATCAGGACCGTGAAGGTGGATCACACAGTTCTACCAGAGGATCATTAGGATCTTGAAGGTGGATCACACAGTTCTACCAGAGGATCATTAAGACCTTGATGGTGGATCACACAGTTCTACCAGAGGATCATCAGGACCTTGAAGGTGGATCACACAGTTCTACCATAGGATCATTAAGACCTTGATGGTGGATCACACAGTTATACCAGAGGATCATTAGGATCTTGAAAGTGGATCACACAGTTCTACCATAGGATCATTAAGACCTTGATGGTGGATCACACAGTTCTACCAGAGGATCATTAGGATCTTGAAGGTGGATCACACAGTTCTACAATAGGATCATTAAGACCTTGATGGTGGATCACACAGTTCTACCAGAGGATCATCAGGAACTTGAAGGTGGATCACACAGTTCTACCAGAGGATCATTAAGACCTTGATGGTGGATCACACAGTTATACCAGAGGATCAGCAGGACCTTGACGGTGGATCCCACAGTTCTACCAGAGGATCATTAACACCTTGAAGGTGGATCACACAGTTCTACCATAGAATCATCAAGACTTGAAGGTGGATCACACAGCTCTACCATAGGATCATCAGGACCTTGAAAGTGAATCACACAGTTCTACCAGAGGATCATCAGGACCTTGAAGGTGGATCACACAGTTCTACCAGAGGATCATCAGGACCTTGAAAGTGAATCACACAGTTCTACCAGAGGATCATCAGGACCTTGAAGGTGGATCACACAGTTCTACCAGAGGATCATCAGGACCTTGAAGGTGGATCACACAGTTCTACCAGAGGACCATCAGGACTTTGAATGTGGATCACACAGTTCTACCAGAGGATCATCAGGGCCTTGAAGGTGGATCACACAGTTCTAACAGAGGATCATGAGGACCTTGAAGGTGGATCACACAGTTCTACCAGAGGATCATCAGGACCTTGAAGGTGGATCACACAGTTCTACCAGAGGATCATTAGGACCTTGAAGGTGGATCACACAGTTCTACCAGAGGATCATCAGGACAAAATCTGTGCTGACTTATTCTAACAATCTCGCACCACTACTGTGGTGCAGGTGGACGCGCACCACTACTGTGGTGCAGTGGATGCGCACCACTACTGTGGTGCGTAGGACGCGCACCACTACTGTGGTGCAGGTGGAAGCGCACTACTACTGTGGTGCAGGTAGACGCGCACCACTTCTGTGGTGCAGGTGGACGCGCACCACTACTGTGGTGCAGCTGGATGCGCACCACTACTGTGGTGCAGCTGGACGCGCACCACTACTGTGGTGCAGGTGGAAGCGCACTACTACTGTGGTGCAGGTAGACGCGCACCACTACTGTGGTGCTGGTGGACGCGCACCACTACTGTGGTGCTGGTGGACGCGCACCACTACTGTGGTGCTGGTGGGTTGTGCAGGAATTTTAAACCAGTGACCACTTTTGATACAAAATCAGAGAAATGTTTTTGGGTATGCCCAAACGAATTACACCTGTATGAGGAAATTACATCTATATTAAAAGATTACCAAAACTATTATACAGAGGGCTGAGGAGGGGTTGTTGAGGTGGTTCGGACATGTAGAGAGAATGGAACGAAACAGAATGACCTCGAGAGTGTATAAATCTGTAGTGGAGGGAAGGCGGGGTAGGGGTCGGCCTAGGAAAGGTTGGAGGGAGGGGGTAAAAGAGGTTTTGTGTGCGAGGGGCTTGGATTTCTAGTAAGCGTGCGTGTGCGTATTTGATAGGAGTGAATGGAGACAAATGGTTTTTAATACTTGACGTGCTGTTGGAGTGTGAGCAAAGTAACATTTATGAAGGGATTCAGGGAAACCGGCAGGCCGGACTTGAGTCCTGGAGATGGGAAGTACAGTGTCTGCACTCTGAAGGAGGGGTGTTAATGTTGCAGTTTTATAACTGTAGTGTAAAGCACCCCTCTGGCAAGACAGTGATGGAGTGAATGATGACGAAAGTTTTTCTTTTTCGGGCCACCTTGCCTTGGTGGGAATCGGCCGATGTGTTAATAAAAAATAAAAAAAAATTAAAAGACAAGAACAAAAATGAAATATCCTTCTTGAAAGACATGTCAGCCTGGTATGACTGTTAGTAAAATAAAATGAGTGGGTCGAAAGGGGCTGTCTTGAAAGACAGTGCTCCTGAGGGTGCTAGTGTTGTCCTGTAGGTCAATGAACCAAATGGAGACACTGACCCTGGTGTTGAAACAGGTAAAGACAACGTTATTCAATTTAAATAGGTACAAAATAGCGATACTGCTGGAGATGGAACAAAAGTGGATGATACCTCAGGGAATAGTGTTGACACATTACCAGCAAATACTGGTGGAAGCACTGATGTCCATACAGGGGCTGTAGGTAGAGGGGAAATAGAAAACAATGCACCAGCAGCTGACGAAGCCACGAAAAATCCTAGGAAACAAAATTCCAATCTATCCAAACTCTATGCCTTGGGTATCTGAAGGCATGGTAGATCTGGTAAAACAGGTGGGACATGCACCTTTGACCATCCCAAAAATGCTGCACCCATATGACATCAGGAGGGTGCAACTCCCGTTCATGTAACTTATTTCACTCTGAAATGTGTCACTCGTCACTCCATGAAAGAAAATGTTACAACGTATACTGCCAGTCACATCATCTAATGGGTGCAAGAAGACACAGACCAGCCAGACTATGGGAAACAAAAGAAGGCAGTCATAACCTCTCCAGAGAAAGAGGTTTTTAGGACCAGGAGGGAAAAAAGACTGGCAAGAAATGACAGTAATCTTACACCAACTGAAAACACTTCTGGAGCAGAGGCACAGTAATTGGCCTCCACTCCAGAACAACATATATTAGAGCCAGCAAATAAAAAACCCCTTAATTAAATCAATATAACGACATTTGTCTTTGCAAACATACAGGGTCTAAAGCCGTCAAAAAACAACAAAATTCCATACATCAAGGGACTGCTCACGGAGTTAAATGCAATGTTTGCAGCATTCACAGAGACCCACATAAAGAATCATTTTGACAACGAAATATGAATCCCAGGTTAAAACCTATTCAGATGCGACAGACTAAACAAGCAATATGAGTGGGGGGGCTACAGAGTCGCTCATTTGCTCAGAACTACTAAACACCTCAAATGATGTAGTTGAAGTTTTGGCGGTAAAGATTGAAAATCAAAACCTTGTCATTGTGGTTGTATACAAACCTCCAGATGCAACTTCCCAGCTTTTCCGGGAGCAGCTTTTGAAAAATGACCACTGTCTGGAAAATCTCCCAACTCCTGCCCCAAACATCTTGCTAATGGAAGATTCAACTTGAGACACCTAAAATGGAGGAGTCAGGAGTATAGCAAATAATATTTTAGCAGAGATCTCCCCAGGAGGCAGCTCAGATGAAAATTCACACACACACACACACACACACACACACACACGAGCTATTAAATCTCTGCACCAAATTCACCTTAAACCAGCAAATATTAGAGCCTACAATACTAGAAAATACGCTGGACCTAATCTTCACTAACAAGGACGATCTGATATGTAATATAACAGTATCAAAGACAATACACTCATATCACAACATAATAGAGGTACAGACATGTATGCACAGGGCTCCTGACCAGCAAAATGTGATCAGTCATTAGGGTGTCTTCACAAAATTCAATTTCAATAATAAAAACATACAATGGGAACAAGTCAACCATGTCCTAAATGAAACAAGCTGAAGATATCATAAACAACACGGATCCGAACCTTAGCCTAGAGAAAATAAACTCTGTGGTTCTTGAGATCTGCTCAAGGCACATTCCATTAAGAAAAATAAAGAGAAGATGTAAACTAGAAAGAGAGAGACACTCCCTATACAGTCGAAGGCGAAGAGTTAGTCACAGAGCTGCTGAGAGGGGCCAATATATCTGAAATATGAAAGGAGACACTGGTCAATGAAATTGCAAATATCGAAGTTAAGCTGAAGGAATTTTACAGGAGACAAGAATCGCAGGAAGAACTAATAGCTATGAAATTGAAAAAAAAAACAAAATACTTCTTCTCTTATGCCAAATCTAAGGGAAAAACAACATCCTGTATTGGGCCTCTGCTTAGGCGAGATGGAACATACACAGATGAGAGCCAAGAAATGAGTGAGATACCAATACGACTCAGTGTTCAGTGAGCCGCTGCCCAGACTAAGGGTCGACAATCCAAATGAATTCTTAATGAAAGAGACTCAAAATTTGGTCATCTCAAAAATATCGGATATTAATATATAATCCTAACACCACAAGACTTTGAAAAGGCAATAAATGACAGGCCCATGCACTCTACCCCAGGCCCAGACTCATGGAACTCCGTGTTCATCAAGGACTGCAAGAAGCTCCTGTCACGTGGCTTCAGCATTCTATGGAAAAGGAAAACTGAAACTTTGAAAACTGGACAACACATTAGCAAGACTTACTGTTGAGGAAGATTCTGGTGTGTGTGTGTGCTATTAAATTATTGTTTTTACCTCTTACGAATATAAATCATGATAATTTGCTTCGACACAATATAACGTTATTTCTGTAGTTAAAATTTTAGCTAATTTGTTGGGAGGAGCCGACTAACCTTAGATCTTTGTCACTTGGCCATACTCTTGTTTACACTAGACTGTGGGCACCTGCTAAATTCCTTAGCTTCAAAAGTTACATTTTTTAATCAGGTATTAAGTGTGCCTAGCGGCTTTTAGGTCGAAAGCCAGAGTAAAGTCAAATGTTCCTCTAAAGATTACCGACATTCCCAATGTCTCGATATTTTTTTCGCTTCCATGTCCTTCACTTTAAAAGGATGCTAGTGAAGGAGTCTTGATCCAAGAAATTACAGCTACTACGTCTTTCCTCATATCAAACTAGGCAACCTTTGATAACTGTTTCAATAATATTTTTCTTCAAATCCTTGTAATTTAATTTGGTAAATTCATTAGGCACTCTATACCCATCTTGTGGACGGTATTATCCCTAAGTTTGTGCTTCTAACTTGATTTTTTTGTGAAATGTAAATTCTTTAAATGAAAAACAGTAAGGTTGATTTAAACAGCAGAGAAGATTAATCAGCAGCAGATTCAGCAAACAGTCGCAATTAGGAGAGGAACATTATGACACAGGACTCAGTGTGACTTGACAATGGTCGAGATAGGACCGAAACGTCATGATAAGGTTCCTCTCTTAAGTGCGAGTTTAGGTTAACTGTTCCAAACAAGGTATTGTGAGATTTTTATTCTTTATGAAGCAGTAGGCTTGTGCTGTGAAGTATTATATGATTACCTATTGATCTGTGATTTAATAACAATAAACGTAATGTGTTATTTTTATGTTATACTGAGACCTTCCTCGGATGTAACAGAACGAGTGACTTTGTACACGAGTGGTGTACTAAACAAGCTTTGAATTAAGAAAAAAGGTCTAGTTCACTTTCCACTTGTGAAATAAACAGTCCCCATCATAAATCAGCAGAGTGTTAACCTGAAACATATAATATAATTAGACCTACTTCATGTTAAAGAAACATAAATGAGACAATTAAGAAATCATCCTGTTCATTTAATTTATAAAACTTTCTGATCCAGACATTTATTAAGGAAACGTTTCTGCATGAGTGACATCTTGTAGTGATCCTTCCTTTTTTTAAATGAGGTGGAAAACCTAGCAGAAGTAAGCCAGCGGAGGATTAACAAGTAAACGAGTGATCATCTGATTAAGACCTATGTTTTCTGACGAATATTCACCATCACGATAAAGCAACACAAAAGAATAAGGTGTCCAGCTGCCAAAGTTTGTACAGTAGTTGTAACTCCATTCTTTGTGGCCGCCACTTGCCAGTTGCTTCTTACAGTTTCACCCTCAAGGAGCACCCTGCCACCTGGTGGTGACCCTTCATCTGAGCTTAGATCAGCCATAACCACGCTCGCCTCCTCTCATTCTTACTGCAGTCAACATGGGGTCCCTCCCAGGTTCTCTCAATATTCTTGCCTGGTCTTACACCTCATGGACATACATCAACTCTTATAGAACGTACACTAATATACACAAGTACAAACCCTGTACTTATTGTTAATACTTCAGGCCACAACTCTCAGGATCTACCCAGTAATATCCTCACCAAACTGTCAGGTCATGAACACTGTCTGCCTGATTGTACAATGAGTGTATAAACATCCAGTAATACAGGATTAAACTCGCAGTAACAGCAATACACTCATAGGTGTCATACATCTCTTGGTAAATGGTAGGCAGTCATGTATGATTTAAAGAAGGTAAAACGCGAAGGGTAGCCGACATAATGTGTAAGTAGGTCAAAATTATGTTAAGTTCTCCTCTTAGGTTAAATTCTAATACAAACTAGAGGAATTTCAGTCGCTGAAGAATTCTCTTTTGATACAGAAAGACGTAGTTATACAAAAAACAAGTTTTTTTTTTTTTTTTTTGCAAATTTTGACTAGGAATGTGATGATGCGGTGCCTGGAAATGAGTAAGAAAAATGGTTATGCTAGAAAGAAAGTGCAGTATATATTGTTTGCTCTTAAGCTTTAATCTTTGTGTTTGAGGACATCATTTTGACTGCATAGCTTTATATAATTTGTCATATCTGCTCCCTATGGTATTTTTGTGTGTGTATGATTTCAGTGAGTTGGAAAAGATCATGTGCTTCTAGTGGTTTTCTGCTGAGCTCCGTATTTACCACCTAAGGAAACAGGTGTCACAATTACTCTGACATTTTTTAGTGGTGCCTCTGTGTGAGTGTGAATGCTTTATCCACAGCTTCCTGTGTGGTAACAGTGAAGTTGCAGGCTGACTGGTGGCTCCATGACTGTTAGCAGAGTTGACCGACTCACCCACAGTCTCCAATGTTATCACAGCTGTAGCAGCAAGCAGATTGGTGACTCCATGTGTCCTAGTATAGCTGGATGGCTTATCCAAAATTTCCATGGCTGAAGGCCGACTCGTATCACCAAAAGAATTATCAGAAGGGACTGCTGTACCAACGACTCACAGTGGAGTGGGCACAGGCACGATACTGGTAGGCTAGCAGGTCCCACCTTGCAACATGTCTGGTGCTCCTTGTAGTCGGCTAGGAACCACTGGTTTATTTTTGAGCTAAGAACCTTTGTATCATCTCTGGGTACTTGCATTTACTACTGACAATTTCTAGGTTGTATTAGTGGTCATTATACATGCCGAGGCCCCTGTAGCTCGTTTTAGTAGTATTTATTTACATTCAGGGCCTCTGGAACATTTCTGGTGGCATTTATGCATAGCTAGAAACCTCTAGTTTATGAACCCTTGTAAATGCTCAGTAAAATCCTACATGAAGACAGAAACTCAGAAGATTGATTTGTATACTTCGACCTCCTCCTGGGATCCTCTTCAGCAGAAAATCTAGTTTATGTTTGTTGACATTTATACACAGTTAGGGACCTTCAGCAAGTAAGTTGAAACAAAATTGCCGAATTTAGATTACGGCAAAAAAAAAAAACCCAAAATAAGAGAAAGTAGCTAGTAAAAGTAGTGGATTTTGTATCGTGCATATGCCCAGCACAGGTGCCTTAACTGTGATTCGGACCTACAATTACTTTCCAAAGACACAAATACAAATTTTATATTAGTTTTTTTATGCAACTTTGGGTCACTGACTCATGTCCGGTAGCCTTTATAAGCGGCTGAGCATTTCTGACTCACAGCTGAGGGTCTTAGGAACCTCTATCTATGTTTGGTGATCTATATGCACAGTTGGGTACGTATAACTCGTATAGCTCATTTACATGTGCAGGGTCCTCTTAATTTGTGTTTGAAACCTTATTCAGTCACCTACCTCTACCTCATGTCTAGAGGCTTTTATGTATTTGTAAGAATATTTTAGGTCGTGTATGGTAAACATATAAACAACTATGAACCTTTGGCCTATTTTTGGTGCCCATTATATGCAGTTACGGACCTCTGGCTCAAGTCTGTTAGTTCCAGCTGCGGTTCATGACTAGCGGCTCAGCTACATGTTTACGAATGTTTCATTTTCGTGATAATTGTCTTGATGTCAATTATCTTCACCTTGATAATGTAATTGGTTAACTTCTGAAACATGTAGTACGTGATCAAGTACACTTCTTGTTTGGCGTGGCTACATGAAACACTTGGGACTGTTGAAGGAGTTAAGATACAGATCCAAGCCAGGTAATGATGTGCTCAAGCTCAAAATTTTTAAAATGTTTCTGAGAGGATTTGGGAGCACTTCATACAATGGTCAGGTCATTTTTTATAATATTAAAAAAAAAATCTCAGAATTTAGAGCATTTTTACACTTGTGATGTTAAGACCTTTTGTGATTGTTGATTTACAGCACTTTGGCTCCTTATATTATCATTATAATTAATATAATTTATCTCAAACTTTAGCGAAGTCGAGCTCCCACTTCTGGGATACATTAGGATGCAGATTTGCAGGTTCTGGGATATACACTATCATAAATTTGTATATACGTTCTTTACGAAATACTGAATTTCATGTTTACACGAGTTGAAATAATTTTTAACCATGTAAATTCACATTTAATCTTTAGTATCATTCTTCTTTCTAATTTGGTGCAATACATATTTAAGACACATTAAGAAAGTTAACACAAATGTCTTTAGAAAACACATTTAATATTACTATAATATTTTCATGTAAACTTCCGAAGAAAATATCAGGCTGGGTAAACTCCTCATGTTGTTTTGTTGGTCTTCAAAATTAACTTTAAACTCTTAATTTCTTTATGGCAAATAAGTAGCCTTTTTTCCTGTTTTTTGCACATCCATATTTATAAACTAAAAGAAAGCTTATAATAATAGGTAGATAAATAATTCAAAACATAGAAGGCGGGCGTCCCGTAGGTCGATCACTAGCGCACTCAGCTCACACACTGAGGTCCGGGGTTCGAATCTCCTCCGGTACGGCTGGAAGCATTAGGGACGTATTTCCATAAGACACCTGCTGTGCATGTTCACCCATCAGTGTAAAATGGGTACCAGGGTGTTAATCGACCGGTGTAGGTCGCATCCTGGGACAAAACTGACGTAATTTGCCCGAAATGCTCAGCATAACAAGCGGCTTTCTATATAGTAGTATGTCATTGATGTCAGCTATGACTGTATACCATGTTCATGTACTTGTAGTAAATAAAGATATTATTATTATTATTATTATTATTATTATTATTATTATTATTATTATTATTATAAAAATATTGATAAAGCTCTGGGACTTTCATGCAGAATTAAAGCCTTAGATTATAAGTTGAGATCTTGAGGGGTAATCACATTTTAACTATTTTCTAACATTTTTATTTAAGTAAAACTACTTACAATTTTTTTTTAAATTCAGGTAAAGCTCTATTTTTTTTAACACATTGTTTTACTGTTTTCTTCCCAAGAAACAAAAGTAGGAGCCTTGATGCTTGGTAAGGTGAAGTGTATACAAGGAGTTTAAACTAGACTCTTTTTCTAGGGTCACACTTGATTACCTCTAATTCGTCGAATAACCTTTACATGTTCAGTGTTTCCTTAACTGTTATAGTTCATGACATCGAGAAGACGAATGTACGTAAAGAAGTGAAAGAAATATCTACATTATGATGTAAAAAGATGTCGAAATTAAAACAGACTCAGAACATACACATTCAATGTGATTTATGTTCTTAACAGAAGAAGCTTCGTATGGACGTCACAGTGATGCTGGTGACACTATACTGACAATCAGAAACCTTAGATTATAATCTTATTAATATTATTACATTCATGGAGGGATCGCAAAATCCGTAGAAATAATACACCACATAGGAAAGTAAGAGGTAATCAGGTTTGATGCAAGAGAGGGGGGTAGGGGGTTAGGTTTAATTAATCAAGAGGTTTTCTGGCATCAAGGAACTTCCCTTGAAAAGTCAGATACTGTGGATACAACAGTAAAATGCATACTGGCATTGGGGCACTCAGAGTGCCTTGCAAAAATAAACTAGTAGGAATACAAAGGCACTGATTGCAGAATAATCTTTTATTGAGGTAAAATTACGTTCTGTTGAGAGCTTTATAGAGTCGGATAAACAGCGGCAACGTTCAAAACGACAAATATTCCGTAAATGCTTGAACTGTTGTTCTGGCTGTTATTCTTGTCGATGATGTTCCTCTACATTGAAGGACACACAACAGTTTGCCTGTAGATTATACCTATGATTCAGCTCTGCCTTCATAGAGGGTCGAATGTTATATATGATCAATAATCCCAAATTGAATGCTCATGTTGTTACCCTCACCATCTGTGGTATTAGATTACCTGCCAGCTTCTATGAAATGAAAAAACGTACTGGAAGTCTCATTATCATCACTGTATTTATGGTCATTCGTGTGGGTATATGATCAGTCGTGTGAGTATTTGATCAGTCGTGTGGGTATATGGTCAGTCGTGTGGATATATGGTCAGTTGTGTGGATATAGTCAGTCGTGTGGGTATTTGGTTAGTAGTGTGGGTATATGATCAGTCGTGTGGATATGGTCAGTCGTATGGATATGGTCAGTCGTATGGATATGGTCAGTCGTATAAATATGGTCAGTCGTGTGGATATGGTCAGTCGTGTGTATATGGTCAGTCGTGTGTATGGTCAGTCTTGTGTATATGGTCAGTCATGTGGATATTTCCTCAACCAATGCAACAACCGTGAGACCTGACCAGCATTTTATTATTTACTTGATCGTTACACTGAGACTTTAATAAGTAATTTCGTGGTATTCCATAAGTGTCACTTCACTCTCTAACTCAATATTTTCTTGCTGGGAGTTTCGATCATTTTCTTTCTTTATTCTTTTCCAAATTGTAAACAGAACAAAAGCTATAAAAATTATTATTCCACTGCAAATAAAGATTTCCATAGTAAACGGCCACGAATCTAGTTTAGCGTTGCACTCACCAGTATCGTCAAAAATCAGAGTGCAAATATTCAGTGAAGGTCTTACAGTATTGTTAATTATACTTAAGTTGGTACCGAATAGAATATTAGCGCTGACTTGGCTATTTTTTTCATCGGTATTATGATGGGTCAATGAGCATTCATCAAGGAGTGTCATATTAGTCAACTTCAGTGTATCATTCACAGTTTTTTCCCTGATGTAAACTGAGGCTGAGACGCAGTGACAGAGAGAAGCTTCGTCAAAGGCGATTATCAGTGTCTTGCAGGCAAGTTCTGTGCTCACACATAATGCCTTAAAGACACTTGAACTCTTAAGGACATCATAGTATTGGGTCAGATCTTGACAGACCTTGAACTCTGGCACACAGCTGAGCACTGGCAGGGGCAACCCTTCACTAAAGCTTACATTAACAGGGTTGCTCCAGTTAGCCATGTTTGCAAGTATAACATCCCAAGGCACGTAAGTTACTGTTGGATGGTACTCTAGATCTGCTGTTGCTACTCTCGTTTCTGACGGAAGAAAAAATTAACATCGTAAATTTCTTACATAACATGGACCAGAAAAATCTATTTGATGTAGTTTCAGTCTCAGAGAGTTAATTAACCAGATCAACGCATTAACATTAAGTGACATTAGTTAATTACAGCTGATTTATCCATTATTTATCACCGAGTTAAATTTTATTAATGAGAGTTACGGTATTGTGTGTTCACTAAGTTTCCGATAATGTATTTTTTTTTTACAGCAAAATGTTAATTGATATGAAAATGTAGTTTTCTGCATATTATAGTTGAATTACTGTAGTATTTATACTGTTTCACGGATATTTACTCTAGGCAATCTCACCATGGTCTCCGTGTACCTCTAGTGGCTGTCATATATTAGAAACTCTAGTTCCTTCCTTATTCGCCAACATATATGTTTTGGGGAGATTTGTGGGGGAGGGGAAGGAAATAGTGGAAGGTGAAGGTGTATACCCTTTGTATGATTGGAAGGTGATATGAGAGGGATTGCGTAAACTTAGGTTGCGTACGAGAGTCAGAGAATTAATGTATAGGTTTTTGCATGGGATTGTGGCATCAAGACAAGAGTTGTAAAGAATGGGAATAGTGGCGAATCATGGTTGTTTATTGTGTGGAGTAGAGGAAACTGCTTTACATGCGGTATATTTTTGTGAATATTTGGAATCCGTCAGGGTGTGGTTTGGAAGGGTGATAGGTCAGGTAGGTGGGGGAGGGATATCTGTATTGAGGGCTTAGATATTGGGGGGTTAATGATAAAGTAAAAAAAGCTGTCATGTATTTGGTAGTAGACTTTATTTACATATCATGGGCAATGAGGGAAGTTAATGGGGAGGTGCGGATAAGGATATACCTTCATTTCTTAAGAGTTTTAATATCAAAGTTGTATTTAAGAACATAAGAAAGAAGGAACACTGCAGCAGGCCTACTGGCCCATGCGAGGCAGATTCAATTCTCCCACCGGCTTAAGCAATGCCCCAACCCAGCCAGGTCAGGTTACATTCACTTAAGGAAGGAGCACGGCATCTGACCTAGTAGCACAAGCTAGTCAGGACCAACTCACACCATCCCGCACCCACTCATATATTTATCTAGCCTATTTTTAAAACTACACAACGTTTTAGCCTCTATAACTGTATTCGGGAGTTTGTTCCACTCATCCACAACTCTATTACCAAACCAATGCTTTCCTATATCCTTCCTGAATCTGAATTTATCCAACTTAAAGCCGTACTCTCCAAGAGCAGTCCTACACCCATCCTGTACTCTCCCATAGCAGTCCCACACCCATCCTGTACTCTCCCAGAGGAGTCCTACACCTATCCTGTACTCTCCCAGAGCAGTCCCAACCATCCTGTACTCTCCCAGAGCAGTCCACACCATCCTGACTCCAAGCAGTCCTACCCATCATTACTCTCCCAGAGCAGTCCCCACCCATCTGTACTCTCCCAGAGCATCCCACACCCATCCTGTACTCTCCAAGCATCCTCCACCATCCTGTACTCTCCAGAGCATCCACACCATCCTGCTCTCCCAGAGCATCCACACCCATCCTGTACTCTCCCAGAGCAGTCCCACCCATCTTCTCTCCCAAAGCAGTCCAACCCATCTGTACTCTCCCAGAGCAGTCCCACACCATCCTGTACTCTCCCAGAGCATCCCACACCATCTGTACTCTCCAAGCATCCCCACCATCCTGACACTCCCCAGGAGTCCACACCCATCCTCTACTCTCCCAGAGCAGTCCCACACCTCCTGACTCTCCCAGAGCAGTCCCACACATCTCGACTCTCTCCAGAGCAGTCCCACCCATCTGTACTCCCCAGAGCAGTCCACCATCCTTACTCTCCAGAGCAGTCCCAACCCATCTGACTCCCAGAGCATCCCACCATCCTGTACTCTCCGAGCACTCCACACATCCTGTCTCCCAGAGCACCACCCATCTGTACTCTCCAGAGCATCCCAACCATCCTTACTTCTCCAGACAGTCCCACCCATCTGTACTTCCCAAGCAGTCCACACTCTAACTCTCCCAGAGCATCCCACCATCTGTCTCTCCAGAGCAGCTCCTAACCCATTCTGACTCTCCCGAGCATCCACACTCCAGCCCCAGACTCCCCCCAGAGCAGTCCCCACCATCCTGATCTCCAGAGCAGCCCACACCCATTCTGACTTCCCAGGTCCCACTTTTTCAGAACCACCCTCAGGCATCACCACTGACTTCAGCTCCCCCCCAGGCATCCACCTTTATTCATCAACATGTCTCAGCTCCACCCATGACTTCGAGCTCCACACTCTGATCAGAGCATCCACACCTGTACTTCCAGAGCATCAACATCTCCAGGCATCACCATCTTTTCAGAGCATCACCATCTGTACTTCAACAGTCCCACTACTTCCGACTCACTTAATTCAGAGCATCCACCTCGTCCCAGAGCAGTCCCACCATCCTGTACTCTCCAGAGCAGTCCACCCATCTGTACTCTCCAGAGCAGTCCACACCATCTGACTCTCCAGAGCAGTCCCACACCATCCTACTCTCCCAGAGCAGTCCACACCCATTCACTCTCCAGAGAGTCCACACCCATCTGTACTCTCCCAGACATCCACACCCATCCTGTACTCTCCAGAGCATCCACACCCATCCTGTACTCTCCAGAGCAGTCCACACCATCTGTACTCTCCAGAGCATCCCAACCCATCTGTACTCTCCCAGAGCAGTCCACACCCATCTGAATCTCTCCGACATCCACACCCATCTGTACTCTCCCAGAGTCCTACCCATCCTGTACTCTCCAGAGCAGTCCCACACCCATCTGACTCTCAGAGCATCCACACCCATCCTGACTCTCCCAGAGCAGTCCCACACCATCTGTACTCTCCAGAGCAGTCCCACACCATCTCTTCTCTCCCAGAGCAGTCCCACACCCATCTGTACTTCCAGAGCATCCACACCATCTGTACTCTCCCAGAGCAGTCCACACCCATCTACTCTCCAGAGCAGTCCCAACCATCTGTCTCTCCCAGAGCAGTCCACACCATCCTTGACTCCCTCAGGCAGTCCCACACCTCTTCCTACTCTCCCAGAGCAGTCCCACACCCATCCTGTACTCTCCCAGAGCATCCACACCCTCTTATCTCCCAGAGCTCCCACACCATCTGTACTCTCCAGAGCATCCACACCATCTGACTCTCCAGAGCAGTCCACCATCTGTACTTCCAGAGCATCCCACACCATCTGACTCTCAGAGCGTCCATACCCATCCTGTACTCTCCCAGGCATCCACACCATCCTGTCTCTCCAGAGCCTCTCCCAGACATCCCACCATCCTGTACTCTCCCAGAGCACCCACCATCCTGTACTTCCAGAGCAGTCCACACCCTTCTTAATCTTTCTTCCCAGAGCAGTCCCACCCATCTGTACTTCCCGAGCAGTCCCACCACCTTTTCACTCCCAGGCATCCCACCCATCTGTACTCTCCCAGACAGTCCACCCATCTGTCTCCAGACAACCCATCTGACTCTCCCAGGCAGTCCCACCATCTGTACTCTCCAGAGCAGTCCCAACCATCCTGACCTCTCTCAGAGTCACACCCATCTACCTCCAGTACTCTTACTCTCCAGAGATCTCCACCCATCTCTCCTCCAGAGCATCCACCCATCTGTACTCTCCACCCATCCTGTACTCTCCCAGAGCAGTCCCACACCATCCTGTACTCTCCCAGAGCAGTCCCACACCCATCCTGTACTCTCCCAGAGCAGTCCCACACCCATCCTGTACTCTCCCAGAGCAGTCCCACACCCATCTGACTCTCCCAGAGCAGTCCCACACCCATCCTGTACTCTCCCAGAGAGTCCACCACTTACTCCCGCATCCACCTCCTGTACTCTCCCAGAGCAGTCCCACACCATCCTGTACTCTCCCAGAGCAGTCCACACCATCTGTACTCTCCCAGAGCAGTCCACACCATCTTTACTCTCCCAGAGCAGTCCCACCCATCCTGTACTCTCCAGAGCAGTCCACACCCATTCCCGTACTCTCCAGAGCAGTCCCACCCATCCTGACTCTCCAGAGCAGTCCCACACCATCTGACTCTCCCAGGCAGTCCACACCATCCTGTACTCTCCAGAGCAGTCCACACCCATCTGTACTCTCCCAGAGCAGTCCACACCCATTCCCTGACTCTCCCAGAGCAGTCCCACACCCATCCTGTACTCTCCCAGAGCAGTCCACACCATCTGACTCTCCCAGAGCAGTCCAACCCATCCTGTACTCTCCCAGAGCAGTCCCACCATCCTGACTCTCCAGAGCAGTCCCACACCCATCCTGTACTCTCCAGAGCATCCCACACCCATTCTCTCCAGAGCAGTCAACCCATCTGTACTCTCCAGAGCATCCACACCATCCTGTACTCTCCCAGAGCAGTCCCACACCCATCTGACTTCCAGAGCAGTCCACACCATCCTGTACTCTCCCAGAGCAGCCCACACCCATCTGTACTCTTCCAGAGCAGTCCCCACCCATCCTGTACTCTCCCAAGCAGTCCACATCCTTCTTCCCGAGAGTCCACACCCATCCTGACTCTCCCAGAGCAGTCCCACACCATCCTACTCTCCCAGAGCATCCCCACCATCCTGTACTCTCCAGAGCTCCCACCCATCTGTCTCTCCGAGCAGTCCCACACCCATCTGTCTTCCAGAGCAGTCCAACCCATCTGTACTCTCCAGAGCATCCACACCCATTTACTCTCCAGGCATCCCAACCATTGACTCCGAGTCCACCCATTGCTCTCAGGCCCCCCGATCCAGCTCACCATCTTATTAGCAGTCACATGCTCCGAGCGTCCCCATCTGATCGATCCACCATTGTTCCAAGCATCACATTCCTCCGCTCCAACCCATCTTCTCAGCATCCACATGATCTCCCAGGCCCACATCTGTTCTCAGAGCCACATTATCAGGATCCCTTGTTGTATTATTCAGGGCACCATCTCTCTCCAGAGCAGTCCCACCATCCTGTCTCTCCAGGCAGTCCAACCATCTGACTCTCAGAGGTCCACACCATTGCTCTCCAGAGAGTCCACCATCTACTCCAGGCAGTCCCACCCATCCTGTATCTCCCAGAGCAGTCCACCATCCTGACTTCCAGAGCATCCACCCATCCTGTACTTCCCAGAGCATCCAACCATCCTGACTCTCCAGGCATCCACACCATCCTGTCTCTCCAGGCAGTCCCACCCATCTGTACTCTCCAGAGCATCCACCATCCTGACTCTCAGAGCATCCACCTATCCTGTACTCTCCAGAGCAGTCCCACACCCATCCTGTACTCCAGAGCAGTCCCACACCATCTGACTCTCCAGAGCAGTCCAACATCTGTACTCTCCAGGCAGTCCAACCCATCCTGTACTCTCCCAGAGCATCCACACCATCTGTACTCTCCAGAGCAGTCCAACCATTTACTTCCAAGGTCCAACCCATCTGTACTCTCAGAGCAGTCCCACCCATCCTGTATTCAGAGCAGTCCACACATCCTGTACTCTCAGAGCAGTCCCAACCCATCCTGTACTCTCCAGAGCAGTCCACACATCTGACTCTCCAGAGCAGTCACCATCCTGTACTCTCAGAGCAGTCCCACCATCCTGACTCTCCCAGGCAGTCCACACCATCTGACTCTCAGAGAGTCACACCATCTTACTTCCAGAGCGTCCACACCATTTGACTCCAAGCAGTCCCACCATCCTGTACTCTCCAGAGCGTCCAACCATCTTACTCTCAGAGCATCCACCCATCTGTACTCTCAGAGTCACACCATCTGACTCTCCAGAGCGTCCACACCCATCTGACTCCAGAGCAGTCCACCATCTGTCTCTCCAGGCAGTCCACACCCATCTGACTTCAGAGCAGTCCACATCCTGTCTCCACAGTCACCCATCTTACTCTCCAGGAGTCCCACACCATCTGTACTCTCAGGCAGTCCACACCCATCTGTACTCTCCAACATCAACCCTCTGATCTCCAGAGCAGTCCCAACCCATCCTGTACTCTCCGACAGTCCAACCATCCTGTCTTCCAGAGCATCACACCCATCTGTACTCTCAGAGCATCCCCCATCGTACTCTCCAGAGCAGTCCACCATCTGCTTCCCAGGCAGTCCAACCATCTGCTCCCGGACACCATCCTGTCTCTCCAGAGGTCAACCATCTGTATTCAGACATCCACCATCCTGTACTTCCCAGGCATCACACATCTGTTCAGAGCAGTCCACCATCCTACTTCCGAGCAGTCCACCATCTACTCCAGACAGTCCCCATCTGTCCTCCGACATCACCATCTTACTCTCCAGGCGTCCACCCATCCTGTATCTCCAAGCAGTCCAACCATCTGTTTCGCATTCTTCTCCCAGAGCATCCCACCCATTCTCTCAACTCCCTATCTAGCATCCCAACCCCCCCCCCCCCCCCCTTTTTTTTTCTGTACTCTCCCAGAGCATCCACACCCATCCTGTACTCTCCCAGAGCAGTCCCACACCATCTGTACTCTCCAGAGCAGTCCACACCCATCCTGTACTCTCCCAGAGCACTCCACACCTATCCTATACTCTCCCAGAGCATCCACACATCCTGTACTCTCCAGAGCAGTCCACACCCACCTGTACTCTCCCAGAGCAGTCCCACACCCATCCTGTACTCTCCCCAGAGCAGTCACCATCCTGTACTCTCCAGAGCAGTCCCACACCATCCTGTACTCTCCCAGAGCATCCACACCCATCTGTA
Source organism: Cherax destructor (assembly GCA_009830355.1). Taxonomy (NCBI): domain Eukaryota; kingdom Metazoa; phylum Arthropoda; class Malacostraca; order Decapoda; family Parastacidae; genus Cherax; species Cherax destructor. The sequence continues at coordinate 19,290 of WNWK01025940.1, forward strand.
CTCCACACCCATCCTGACTTCCCAGAGCAGTCCACCCATCCTGTACTCTCCAGTCCAACAGTCCACCATTGTACTTTCCGAGAGTCCCACCCATCCTGTACTTCCCAGAGCAGTCCACACCATCTGACTCCCAGAGCAGTCCAACCCATCTGTACTCTCCAAGCAGTCCACACCATCCTGTTCTCCAGAGCAGTCCCACACCCATCCTGTACTCTCCCAGAGCAGTCCACACCCATCCTGTACTCTCCCAGAGCAGTCCCACACCCATCCTGTACTCTCCCAGAGCAGTCCCACACCCATCCTGTACTCTCCCAGAGCAGTCCTACACCCATCCTGTACTCTCCCAGAGCAGTCCTACACCCATCCTGTACTCTCCCAGAGCAGTCCTACACCATCCTGTACTCTCCCAGAGCAGTTCCACACCCATCCTGTACTCTCCCAGAGCAGTCCTCACCCATCCTGTACTCTCCCAGAGCAGTCCTACACCCATCCTGTACTCTCCCAGAGCAGTCCTACACCCATCCTGTACTCTCCCAGAGCAGTCCTACACCCATCCTGTACTCTCCCAGAGCAGTCCTACACCCATCCTGTACTCTCCCAGAGCAGTCCTACACCCATCCTGTACTCTCCCAGAGCAGTCCTACACCCATCCTGTACTCTCCCAGAGCAGTCCCACCCATCCTGTACTCTCCCAGAGCAGTCCTACACCCATCCTGTACTCTCCCAGAGCAGTCCTACACCATCCTGTACTCTCCCAGAGCAGTCCTACACCCATCCTGTACTCTCCCAGAGCAGTCCTACACCCATCCTGTACTCTCCCATAGCAGTCCCACACCCATCCTGTACTCTCCCAGAGCAGTCCTACACCCATCCTGTACTCTCCCATAGCAGTCCTACACCCATCCTGTACTCTCCCAGAGCAGTCCCACACCCATCCTGTACTCTCCCATAGCAGTCCTACACCCATCCTGTACTCTCCCAGAGCAGTCCCACACCCATCCTGCACTCTCCCATAGCAGTCCTACACCCATCCTGTACTCTCCCATAGCAGTCCCACACCCATCCTGTACTCTCCCAGAGCAGTCCTACACCCATCCTGTACTCTCCCAGAGCAGTCCTACACCCATCCTGTACTCTCCCATAGCAGTCCAACACCCATCCAGGAATTCATCCGTCTGTCTACTGTATGTCTTGCCTTCCTCACCTTCCGGAGGTCCCAGACGACCTTGATGGATTGGAATTGTCTTTTCTAACTACGGTCGAGACTTTCCTGGTGGAGGAATTACAGGAGGAGACAGAGAAATCTGTATCTTGAAACTACACCCACCAAGACAGCCATCAACGTACACAAAAACACCCATATATCGTTATTCAAAGGAAATTTTAGTCCTACTTACGTCATACTATGTAATTTATTATTATATTTTTTTTCAGTCATATATCAGAAAAAGCGTATGTCTGAACGTTGTATTGTGTGTAATTGATTGCCTGATTCTTAATCTAATTGTTCGACTCCATGAACAAAATACAATATTACATTTTTTTCATGGTCACTAGAAGTAGGTTGGTAACTACTTTTTTTTAGGTTTAAAAGACCTATGGAAATAGTTATGAGTTATTAGAAATTCAATTTAAGAAGGAATCTACTGAAATTCTATCGATTCGGGTAGGTATAAATCTGTGGTTTACACCACAGAGTTCTGAACAATGACCATAAAATAATCCAGGTCGGTTTACTAAAAATCTAATTTGGTTTAATCGGCTTGGAATAGCGTCAACTTTAACCCCTAAGGAAGGAATCGTTCAGGAGTGAATTACATCTGCTGCTGCTGAGATAATAAGTCGGATCTGAGTGATGCATGTAATAGGGGCTCGCTTATGTACATCTAGGAGGCGAGAATTTAAGGGAAGATCTCTGCTGATAGGTGTTATATAAGAGTCAAACTCAATGTTTAAAAAGTCTGAGTATTCGTATGATCAGTATCATTGGTGTCCAATGGTTTTAACTGCAATTTGTTTCATCTACTTGATAAAGGAGTTGAAGTGATGGCATGGCGATGAAAATTAAGATGATGGCCGGAAGAATTGGTCAGATAATTTCGATTTCTTGGTTTTCTAGTAAGAATCGGTTGATAAATAAATTGAAGGCTGAGTTAATTAGAATATATCCAACTAACATAGTGATAAGGATGAGCATAAATATAGTGTGATCGTGGAAGTAAGTTAGTTGTTCCATTAGAGGGGAGGCTCTATCTTGAAGTCCTAAACATCCTCATGTTGGCATTTCTAAAAGAAGAGAATTCTTCCTGGTAGGAGCTTAAGTCCTATACATCTATCTGTCATTTTAGATAGTTGGAGATTATGGAAATTTCTGCGTATCTATGACCAGCAGGAGGATGAGGATGTTATTGGACTGGTGTTGGTAGGAAGCCTGGGAACGTGGTTTGGTGTTTTGATATAAAAGCTTCTCAAACAATAATTACAAATTATAAAACGACAACTAGGGAAATAATGGATCCGACTGATGAGATGATATTTCATGGTGTGTCAACGTCTGGGTAATCTGAGTACTGTCGTGGTATGTCATTTAATCCTAGGAAGTGTTGAGGGAAAAAGTTATATTTACCCCTAAAAATATGGTAAAAAATGAGGATTTAATCATAAGGGTTTGAGAGAGTATCCTGTGAAGAGGAGGAGGAATCAGTGAACAATATCTTTGTGATTGCAAAACACACACAGATCCATAAATGTTCGCACACGCACACAAAACTTTCGGTGACGAAAACAATACTAGCTACTAGAGAGACTCGTACTAGCTACTAGAGAGACTCGTACTAGCTACTAGAGAGACTCGTACTAGCTACTAGAGAGACTCGTACTAGCTACTAGAGAGACGCGTTCACCTGGAAGTCGCTGGAGGTCGCTGCTACAACCTGGCCAGGACGCCTATGTTGTTAGACATCACTATGTTGTGATCAACTGTGATGTTGGGATATTACCATTTATCGCAAAATGAATTAGGCCACAATATATTTCAGACCGTTACGAAACCTATGGGACAAGAGGTTTTTAAAGAGATAAAGATGAAGATGATGAATTACTCGCGAATTTCATTCTCGGGAGAAGTGATAATGAGATCAATGATGAGTGTTGCACCACAAGATAACATGAAGGAAGTGAATATGAAGGCGAGGAGTGAAAGGAACGAGTGTGAAAGGATTGTGTATGAAGGAAGTGAGTATACAGGAAGTAGGTGTGATGGTGAGTAAAATCACAAAGAAAAAGTTGAAAGTGAATTTGAAAAATGTGAATATGAAAGGAGTGAGAATACACTAGGATAATATGAAGAACTGAGAGTACGAAGGATGTAAATATACAGGAAGTATGAAAAAAATGAATGAATCAATAAGTAGGGTAAAAATGAGAAACTAAGAATAAATGGAGATACAAATATGTGACAAAGTTGGAATAAATTACAGGAATAGTTAATGATTTTGTTCTGGGAGAGTATAGGATGATTGTTGGAGTGTTTAGGTAGAGTATAGGATGGCTTTTCTAATGCTCAGGGAGAGTACACTTTGGTTGTTGAGTGCATTAGAAGTATATATAATGAGGGTTGGAGTGCTGTGTGAGAGTATAGGACAGGTGTTGGAGTGATTTAAAAGAGTATAGGATGGATGTTGGGGTGTATAGGATGGGTGCTGGAGTGATCTAGGAGAGTATGGGATGGGTGTTGGAGTACTCAAGAGCATAGGATAGGTGTTGAAGTGCTTTGGGAGAGTATAGGATGGGTGCTGGACTGCTATCTGAGAGTATAATATGGGTGTTAAAGTGCGCTGGGATGGGTGTCGGAGTGCTTTGAGAGTGTATAGGATGGGTGTTGAAGTGTCTAGGGAGAGTATGGGATGGATGTTTGAGTACTTTGTGAGAATACATGATGAGTGTTGGAGAGCTTGGGGAAAATATAGAATGGGTTTTGGACTGCGCTGGGAGAATTATATATATATATATATATATATATATATATATATATATATATATATATATATATATATATATATATATATATATATATATATATATATATAATATATGCAAAAAGATCACAGTAAACAAGTGATATCAAAATATGCAAGACAACCACTATGAAAATATAGCATTAGAACTGGACAAGATTCTAATGCTCTATTTATTCATGTGAGAGATTTTAACCATCCAATTGATTTTCAAAATGCTGAGAAGGTTGTATCAAGCAAGTCCATGGTTGAGAGGAATATAATAGAATCATGTTTCATTAAAAGCAGTTTTGAAAATAATATGAATATTTCTTTTGGTTTATATAAATTGGATTCTTTTATAATTAATAAAATTTGGGAAGAATTTAATGATAAATTGGACTAATCTTAATTCTTGGGAAGAGTTTCAGGTCCTTTCTTATTTTCCTCTTCACAGAGTCGTGCGATGTTACGCTACTGTGAGGTGTTGTCTTTGTTAGTGTGATGTGACTGTGAGGTGTAGTCTTGCCCCTTATATAAGCCTTCTTGTCATGTTTCCTTTTATAGTTCCTTGATAATGTGAGTAGTCACGAAAGCGCTTGGAATTCCTCTATATTTTCATAGTGGTTGTCTTGCAAAATATATATATATATATATATATATATATATATATATATATATATATATATTATTTTGACCAAACTGCGGCAGGCCAGGGTTCGACCCCACGACACATTGTCCCGCCTCAAGAGGCCACACAATGTATATGTCATCTTATCCACTCAGCCATCGATCCAACAAAGATCATGCACCCAGCAGATCTAGGTGTTGTTCGTGATCCGAGGACATTCGTGGCAGTGGTATTTTCAAGGATTAATTTCAGCCTCCTTCTGTTTGAATACCCGCCTTCACAAGTAGTCTATATAACAATGAAACCATGAAACAAGTGGTTTTGAATTATTTACCAAACTGCGGCAGGCCAGGTGTGACGGGAAAGCCCTTAAAAAGTGGGGGTTATGGTTGTTCAGACACCCAGGAACCATTAGCATGTTACCACCCGCACTACCATCTAGCGGGCTGAAGCTAAACTTCAGTTCCTCGGGTCTGATTTGATTTAATTTCTACTCTTCGTAGTATTAACCTTACCTGGTGTGGGTGATCAGGTAAGGTGATCTACCAGGAGTATTTCTATTCATTGTTACTGATTTTCCTGGTTACCAGTAATGACATTGATTTAGAATACCAACCTTTGTCTTTCTTCAATATTATACTTATTTAACCCTTATGTAACCAGTGTTTTTTTATTATTATCAGCTCTGCTGCTGGCCTGGTCAACCAGGGTAGACGCTAGTTAATTTGAGCAAAATCCCTGTCTACAAGACATAGTGGGACATTACTACTCCTCACCTCTGAAATCTGAATTGTGTTGCTACGACCAAGCAGTGAGAGGAATTCCAGAACATCGGACGAAGACCGCCACCCAGGATAACCAACACCATTTCTTCTAAAACATCACAGAAGACCATCCTGGACATAAGGTACATCTGTCTCAACATCCTACTGGAACCATCTGCGGCCATTTTTTATTTATTTTTAATTAAATTCCTTAGAAAATTATCATAATTATTATCCATCAAGTTATTCCTTAGAAAATTATCATAATTATTATCCATCAAGTTATTCATTATTTATTTTTTCATTCTTTGGTTCAGGTGGAAGGCGTTTCCCTGACAATGGCGACCTTACCAGGATACGACACTTGAGGCAACATCTTCCTAAAGGGTGAGTGACTATCATCATATCCTACAGAAGTGGTGTCAAGTCATTACTTGTAGTCTTGTTAGACTTGCTGTTGTTTTTCCTAGGGTTCGGTTTATGCCCATTGTTGGATCTGGGGAACTCCGATAATAATAACCCTTCCTGTGTGAACCGGGTGTATTTAACTTCGTGAAGGCTGTTGAGCCCACAATTGTGTTCTTCCAAGGAGGAAAATTCAGTTCATCTTCTTCTGTGGGAAGGTTAATAAAGTGTGCGGACACTGTGTCCCTCTTTTGAAACTGCCGTTTCAATTATTAGTTTGTGTTAGTACATACTGGTCAAGTTTTGTTTGTATAATATTTCTTTCTCAACCTGGATTCTTTGGATTTCTGGATGAGAGCTGGAAAGGAAATGGGATGTACTGGACAGGACCTTGATAGCTATGTTTCTTCTAAGATAGCTATAGCTAGGAGAGAAGAACAGGAAAGACTAGCTCTCGAAGAAAAAAGACTAGCTCGCGAAGAGAAACAAGAACAGGAAAGAATTATTCGTGAGGAGAAAATAGAACAGGAAAGGATAGCTAGAGAAGACAGAGTTCAGGCGAGAGAGGTAACCTTCAAAATGAAGGAGACTGAAGAACAAGCTAAGCAGAGGGAATTAGAACAGTTAAAATTGGAGTTAGAAGCCAAGAAGATAAAACTATCTAAGCTGAAAATAGAAGAAGGGGTACTAGAGTACCTAAACATTAGAATGCCTCAAAAACCACCTTTCACATAACAGGATGACATCTCTGTATATATTACCAGATTTGAGAACACTTCCACTCTATGTGACTGGCCATCAGATTTTTGGGCTACTTGGCTTGGCTTACTTCTGTCGGGATCAGCTTTAAATGTCTATTCTACTTCACTTTCTGTAGTAATAACTAATTATAGTCTACTGAAGAAAGCCATACTTTACGCTTTCAAGAAAAGCACTCATCTTTACAGGTCGGAGTTTCGTCTTGCTAGAATAATTTCAAATCAAAATTACATGCAGAACTTAATAACTCTTTTCAGACTGTTTGATTCTTGGATTGACAGTGCAAAAGTCAACCACGACTTCGACTCATTACGAGACTTGATGGTAAGGGATCAATTAATTTCGTCTGTAACCTCTCATTTACGAATATTTATAAAAGAACGAAATGTCCACACAGCTTCAGAAATGGTACAAGCCGCAGATATTAATGCATGTGCGCATAATAACTACCCCAAGGAGCGTAGCAGATATAAATCTGTGTGTGTGTGTGTGTGTGTGTGTGTGTGTGTGTACAGTGTTTTAACATAGTATATTAATAAAGCTGTGTTTACAATGACACCTGGTCTACATGATGGCTTTCTTTTATATATTGTCTTCTGAGCAAAGTACAGTGACATCACACGTCTGTAAGACCACAGGTGACATCACACATTATCTAAGACACAGTTTTTTGGGTAAATTTTTACCGTATATCTTGCATATTGTAACTTAATTCAACACTATAGCTATCAAAAGATTTGTTAAGATTAAATACATTTTTAACTCTAGTAACATCTTTCATACATTTTTTTCAAACCTATAAATCCACCTAAGTGCTTCTTTCCTTTATATAAGTGTTCTTCACTTATGTATTTCATTGTTTACACATGATGCACATATTCCCTTCCCTTTCTGAATTCACATTCTTCTTTGTTACGCATATTTTGTCTTTACAGTCACTTCTTCCATCATAATTCTGACATACACTTTACTTGGTATGGTCAACAGTCTTATTCCATTATAATTATTACATTCTTGAAAGTTTTTTACACTATTCTTCTTTTATAAACATTATGAACAAAATCATGAACTATTCCAATATTTTATTACAACTGCGTCACATACTTCAATCTTATTCCATTCTAAATTTCCCATTTTTAATCTTCTTATTGCCTCATTTCTTTTATACTGACTGGCTAACTCTGTTGACAGCAGAGTCAGCCAGGCTGACAGCAGAGTCATCCAAGCTGACAGCTGCGCCACAGAACTGTGCTCTTCTTTATTGTGAATTATTATGTAGATCATACAAGTTTTCTTCTGATGTTTACTTTTCACTTTCATCTACACATACACATCACTAAAACACCTTACTACGGACACATATATATATATATATACATGTGTACACGTTCTCATAAGCATATCTGCCTCTCCCACTCCATTGTTTATATTAATGAATACTATAAAAAATAGAAATAATTATTAAATAATTCTCTCAGTTTTCACATATACACTTCTCTCACCTCTTCAATAATGACATACAAAACATTCACCACAACATATGAAAAAAAACATATAGAAAAAAACTATCAACTTGGTTGATTCGATCTACTGCCAATAAGACTGTTGGTGGTGGCTGCCACAACCTGGCCAGTACTACTGTGTTAATGTCTCTGATACTGTTGTTATGTAATGTGATGTATGAATGTTAACAAATATTGCACTATGTGCATTATTTGTTAACATTCATATATCACTGAACTATGTGCAGACATATATGGCACAAAGTCAGTAAGTAATGAAAAAGACCCAATTGTAGAAAGGAACTATTGAATGAAGAAGTTTGTTTCACAGGTGAAAGTTCCTCTCTGCTGTTATGTGTTTTTTCACCACCATCGTTGTGTTGTGATGTGTATAAAGTCTGTCTGCTACACCAGAGTTAACAACACTGTATGTAACCTGTTTGGTAAATACCTGATAGAAGACTTATTAGCAGGATTCTTTTCTTAGGATTCTGTTGGTAGAATTCAAGTGTATAAGACTGGACGCTATTGGAAGAATACTACTGCAAGAATTGTTACAAAAAGATTTTCGGTAGAAGACCTCTGGAAAGTTTCTGTTGGAAATAGTGCTGGAAGGACTCTGTTGGTAAA
>WNWK01025941.1:0-27975 GCA_009830355.1 Cherax destructor
TGCAGTGGGGTGGGGCTTGTGATGAGGGGGTGGTAGCAGAGTGCCCATAGGGGGCTGCTGTAGGGGTGGGGTTTGTGATGTGGGGGGTGGGGACAGAGGGAACAGTGTGTGGGTTTTGGTTTAGATTGTTCAGTTGCATTGGGGTTGTCGAGGTTGGAGTCCTTCTACTGGTGTTTCTGGAGGATGTGTTTGCCTTTCCACCTGGGTCTGGGTTCTTCTGCTCATCTTCATCCTTGCCTCTCGTTCCTCCTTTCGTCTGTGTACCCTCTCTTTCAGTATCGTCCTTTCTTCTTGTGTTCTGTCTCGATCGAGGTACACTCTCTGGTACTCTGGTATGTCCCTCAGTCGTGCTTTCTCCTGCAGGATCCTGGTTTGAGCTTATTCTGCCTTGAAGATTACTTTGACAGGCCGTTTTCTTCCACTTGCAAACCACCCAATTCTCCGAAAATTTGTCACCTGGGTCATGTCACCCTCACCTATTGTTTTCATGATACCTTCAATCGATTTTTTCTCCTGTTTTCTTTCATCGTAGGTATCCCCTCCCCCCCCCCTTCGCGTATGTGTGTGTTTACCTGGAGAGAGTTTATCTGGAGAGAATTCCAGGGGTCAACGCCCCCGCGGCCCGGTCTGTGACCAGGCCTGTGTGTGTGTGTGTCTCGTGCCGAATTAGCAAAACTTGCGATTTTGGCTTAAATATCAACGCACTTCTTGCCGAATAGGGCAAGCGAAAATTTGTGAATGCAATAATTTCGTAAAATTCATTCTGAATCTAAGTAAAAAAATACATTTCATTGTGTTTGTTTAGAATTAAATTATTGTAAACATATAAAATATATATTTAGTTGGATTAGGCTAAATTAAGTTGAGCTTGTTATAATAAGGTTAGGTAAGTTTTCTAAGGTTGTTTTAGTACATAATTATAAATTTTTACATTAACATAAATGAAAAAAAAAATATATCTTTAAAAGTATAAGAGAAAATTTTAGAAAGGACTTAATTTTAAATGAGTTCTTGCTAATTGAACAATTTTACCTATTCAGCACGACATTATATATATATATATATGTCGTGCCGATTAGGTAAAACTGGTCAATTAGCAAGAACTCATCTAAAATTAAGTCCTCTCTAAAATTTTCTTATACGTTTAAAGATATATTTTTTCATTTATGTTAATGTAAGAATTTATAATTTTGTACCAAGAGAAACTTTGAAAACCTACCTAACCTTATTACAACAAGCGCAATTTAATTTAGCCTAACCCAACTAAATATATTTTAGATACGTTAATATTAATTTAATAATAAGCAAACACAATGAAATATATTTTTTCGTTATGTTCAGAATGATTTTGGCCAAATTATTGCATACACAAATTTTCGCTTGTCTTATATGGCAAGATGAGCGTTGCTATTTAAGCCAAAATCGCAAGTTTTACCTAATCGGCATGACACACACACACACACACACACACACATATATATATATATATATATATATATATATATATATATATATATATATATATATATATCGTGACGAATAGGCAAATCTGGTCAATTAGCAAGAACTCATGTTAAATTAAGTCCTTTCTAAAATTTTCTCTAGTACATTTATAGATATATTTTTTTTCATTTATGTTAAATAAAAAAATAATAGTAGTGTTCCAAAGAACCTTAGAAAATTAACCTAACCTTACTATAACAAGCGCAATTTAATTTCGTCTAATCCAACTAAATATATTTTAGATAAGTTTGCAATAACTTAATAATAAACACAATGAAATATATATTTTTAGTTAGGTTCAGAATGATTTTTGTGAAATTATTGCATACACAAATTTTCGCTTGCCTTATTCGGCAAGAAGAGCGTTGCTATTTAAGCCATAATCGTAAGTTTTACCTATTCGGCACGACAAAGGCTTTTTCCCACCAAGGCAGGGTGACCCGAAAAAGAAAAACTTTCACCATCATTCACTCCATCACTGTCTTGCCAGAGGCACGCTTACACTACAGTTATAAAACTGCAACATTAACACCCCTCCTTCAGAGTGCAGACACTGTACTTCCCATCTTCAGGACTCAAGTCCGGCCTGCCGGTTTCCCCTGAAACCCCTCATAAATGTTACCTTGCTTACACTCCAACAGCACGTCAAGTCCTAAAAACCATTTGTCGCCATTCGCTCCTATTTAACACGCTCACGCATGCTTGCTGGAAGTCCAAGACCCTCGCATACGAAACCTCCTCTACCCCATCCCTCCAACCTTCCCTAGCCTGATCCTTGTTCCAAGTTCCCTCCACTACAGATATATGTATATATATATATATATATATATATATATATATATATATATATATATATATATATATATATATATATATATATAGTCGTGCCGATTAGGTAAAACTTGCGATTTTGGCTTAAATAGCAACGCTCACCTTGCCATATAAGACAAGTGAAAATTTGTGTATGCAATAATTTCGCCAAAATCATTCTGAACATAACGAAAAATATATTTCATTGTGTTTGTTTATTATTAAATTATTGTTAACGTATCTAAAATATATTTAGTTGGGTTAGGCTAAATTAAATTGCGCTTGTTGTAATAAGGTTAGGTAGGTTTTCAAAGTTTCTCTTGGTACAAAATTATAAATTCTTACATTAACATAAATGAAAAAATATATCTTTAAACGTATAAGAGAAAATTTTAGAGAGGACTTAATTTTAGATGAGTTCTTGCTAATTGACCAGTTTTACCTAATCGGCACGACATAATATATATATATATATATATATATATATATATATATATATATATATATATATATATATATATATGTCGTGCCGATTAGGTAAACTGGTCAATTAGCAAGAACTCATCTAAAATTAAATCCTTTCTAAAATTTATTCTTATACTTTTAAAGATATATTTTTCATTTATGTTAATGTAAATTTATAATTTTGTACCAGAGAAACTTTGAAAACCTACCTAACTTTTACAACGAGCGCAATTATTTAGCCTAACCCAACTAAATATATTTTAGATACGGTAACATTAATTTAATAATAAACAAACACAATGAAATATTTTTTTCGTTATGTTCAGAATGATTTTGGCAATTATTGCATACACAAATTTTCACTTGTCTTATATGGCAAGGTGACGTTGCTATTTAAGCCAAAATCGCAAGTTTACCTAATCGGCACGACTATATATGAATAAACAGAAGGGTTGACGAGAGGCTCGAACCACGGTCCGTAAATTGACAGTCTAATGTTCTGCCGTACAGATTAACCCGGGCCTCTAATTAGAAAGAATCCGCATTAATACTTACTGTATAATGTTCTATCAGAGGCTACAACTTGAACAAAACTAAACTCCTTCCTTCGGCCCAGGATCTTTAACAGTAGATCTATTCTTACCATCCTCAAGGCCACATCGCCTATGAAATCAAATTAAGTTGTAATAAATAACTGTCAGTGAATAAACAGAAGGGTGGACGAGGGGCTCGAACTGCAGTCCATAAATTGTCTGTTCTTTATTACTACTGGTCACAGACCGGGCCGCGGGGGCGTTGATCACCGGTACCCTCTCCAGGTATACTTAATTTGAGTTCATAAACGATGTGGCCTTGAGAAGGGTAAGAGGTCTGGTATGGCAATGGGAAATCCTCTCTCACCAGTTCTCATCAATTTGTACTTGGAATATTTTGAAACAAGACTGATTAACAGAATTATTTCCAATTAAGATAAATGGTACAGATATATGTGGATGATCTATGCTTTATGCCCAATAATATAAATATATACCATTTCCTATTTGAATTAAAAAGTCTAGCTCAGTCTATAAAGTTTTCTGTAGAGTATGAATGAAGTAACTAATTGCCCTGAGGTTTTCCAAAATATTAAACACTGCCTGAAAGTTTTTCCCAATCATCTCGATGTTTGTTCAATAAACTTGACAGTTGCTGCCGTTCAGAGAACTTTCCCTCATTATGTGAAGTTTCGTTGCAGTCAAAACTTCAGCACCAAATGAGTCATATGGATTCTTTTCTTCAGAGAAGTACCAAAGACTGTCCTGGCAACTTCTGACTGGCTTCCTTAGAGATCTGTGTGGAGACAAACGCAACGATTCTAAGTAGCATATATCCTGGGCTTTAGTGGAAGTGGTCATCAGAGCAGTTAACCATGCCTTCGGGAATACGGCCATAGTGAAAATAGTCATGTCTTGAAAACAATGTTAACATTTACATCTTAATACATTACTCGAACATTGACATCTGGTGCGTTTCATTCGAATTGTCGATTCAGTTTTTATCAAAGAAGACAATAGCGAGTTCCAAAAATTCTAGTTATTGTATTTTTACTTTTTGCAGTGGATTTCATCTTGGACGAACTTCAGAAGCTTTTCTCTGACTAGCAATAAATATGGAGCAACATCAGGGGTCGTCGACAGCTGACTGGAAAGTGATTTGGTCGATGGTGTTCCACTCTTTCCGGGAACTCTTGAAAACACGACATTAGAACCACAAATTGCAACATGTCACTCGGTGAACTGCGGGGACATCTACCTGCAGTATATGATGCCTACTAAGAAAAGTAGATTTTTTCTGCAACTTTTGGTCTAGGAAAAAGTGTTATAAGCCGTAGTGTCGAAGCGCTTCACCACTTTTTCTTAGCCTCCAAAGTTGCAAAAGATCAAATCGCGACTTGCTGAAGGCATTTTGGGCACACACTAGACGTGGCAGTCGCTGTTGTTGGTAAGACATAGCAAAAATTTCCATCCCACTTCCTAAACAGTGATATATAATGGAAATCCTTTTTTTGGGTCAATTCAGCAAATTGTCTGTGATAACATTGTCTGTTAGTTTCTCGAGGTTATAGCCAAGGCTGCGAGCGGTTCCCAATACAATGTAAAGCGTCGCCTCTAACACCCATCCTGTCCAAGGATACTGGAGATAATTCGATGTTCACTGTCGAACCAATTGTTCAAACTGCTTTTAAAAGACGACTCGATGTGCACTTTTTTTAATATCACCCCCCACCATCCTTGTAGCAAATTTTCAAAGAGTGCCACTCTTTGAACAAAGCTAAAGCTTCCTCCAGAATTTCGTCGGTGCCTCATTTAATGTCATTCTTATTTGCCAGTTATTTAGTGTAGAAAATAACTGGCATCTGAATATTTGATGACAGTTTACATTATAAAATCTTTTGGTTTATTTTGTGCAAATGAAAAATCACGTTTTTGACATGACCGTCATTAAGTAAATGTAACTAATTTACAACAATGTAAACTATTCTAACAAATTTTACTACCTATTTTATCTAGTTATATTTAACAGTTTAACTTATAACAGAGAAGAAGAAGAAGAAGAAGAAGAAGAAGAAGAAGAAGAAGAAGAAGAAGAAGAAGAAGAAGAAGAAGAAGAAGAAGAAGAAGAAGAAGAAGAAGAAGAAGAAGAAGAAGAAGAAGAAGAAGAAGATCTTAATTTGTACACAACATGTACAAGGTACACATCAATGACATACTACTATACAGAAAACCTCTTGTTATGCAGAGCATTCCGGGAAAATTAGGTCAGTTTTGTCCCAGGATGCGACCCACACTAGTCGACTAACACCCAGGTACTTATTTTACTGATAGGTGAACATGGACAGCAGGTGTCTTAAGGAAAAACGTCCAAGTGTTTCCACCAGTACCGGGGATCAACCCCCGAACTTAAGTGTGAGAGCTGAGTGCGCTAGCAATCTCTCAGTAACTCAGAGAGGAGCATATAACCCCCATAAGGAACCTTTGAATATACATATTCCGGAGTGAAAATTACTAGCTTTATATATATATATATATATATATATATATATATATATATATATATATATATATATATATATATATATATATATATAGAACAAGTGCTTTATTAATAGACAGAATACATTGACAGAAAACACAAACATGAACATGATTATATTGGTACAATATATCAAAGATTATGAATCTCTTCCAGCTCCTCCGAAGCCGGACGCGAGCCCAGTATGCAGCATGCATTTCCTTTATGGATGGCAATGCTGAGGCGCTGGAACATGAAAGTGGCTGCCCTTGGGTCCCTGGTGGTGTATACCTGGAGTATACCTGGAGAGAATTCCAGGGATCAACGCCCCTGCGGCCCGGTCTGTGACCAGGCCTCATGTTGGATCAGAGCCTGATCAACCAGGCTGTTACTGCTGGCCTCACGCAGTCCAACGTACGAACCACAGCCTGGCTGGTCAGGTACCGACTTTAGGTGCCTGTCCAGTGCCCGCTTGAAGACAGCCAGGGGTTTGTTGGTAATCCCCTTG
Organism: Cherax destructor; assembly: GCA_009830355.1. Lineage (NCBI taxonomy): Eukaryota > Metazoa > Arthropoda > Malacostraca > Decapoda > Parastacidae > Cherax > Cherax destructor. Next base: position 6,338 of record WNWK01025941.1, read on the forward strand.
ATGTATGCTGGGAGGCAGTTGAACAGTCTTGGGCCCCTGACACTTATTGTGTTGTCTCTCAACGTGCTAGTGGCACCCCTGCTTTTCATTGGGGGGATGTTACATCGCCTGCCGAGTCTTTTGCTTTCGATGGGAGTGACTCTCGTGTGCAAGTTAGGAACTAATCCCTCGATAATTTTCCACGTGTATATAATAATGTATCTCTCCCGCCTGCGTTGTAGAGAGTACAGGTTTAGGAACTTCAAGCGTTCCCAGTAATTGAGGTGGTTTATCGCAGTTATGCGTGCCGTGAAGGTTCTCTGCACATTTTCAAGGTCAGCAATTTCACCTGCCTTGAAAGGTGCAGTTAGTGTGCAGCAATATTAAAGCCTAGATAGAACAAGCGATCTGTAAAGTGTCGACATGGGCTTGGCATCCCTGGTTTTGAAGGTTCTCATTATCCATTCTGTCATTTTTCTAGCAGATGCGATTGCTACGGTGTTATGGTCCTTGAAGGTGAGATCCTCTGACATGATCACTCCCAGGTCTTTAACAATAGTTTTTCGCTCTATTGTGTGGTTGGAATTAGTTTTGTACTCCAATGAGATTTTAATTTCCTCACGTTTTCCGTATCTGAGTAATTGAAATTTCTCATCATTGAACTTCATATTGTTTTCTGCAGCCCATTTAAAGATTTGGTTTATGTCTGCTTGGAGTCTTGCAGTGTCTTCAACGGTGGACACTGTCATACAGATTCGGGTGTCATCTGCAAAGGAAGACACGGCACTGTGGCTTATCTCCCTGTCTATGTCCGATATGAGGATGAGGAACAGGATGGGAGCGAGTACTGTGCCTTGTGGAACAGAGCTTTTCACAGTAGCTGCCTCAGACTTTACTTTGTTGACTACTACTCTTTGTGTTCTACGTGTTAGGAAATTATAGATCCATCTACCAACTTTTCCTGTTATTCCTTTATCACGCATTTTGTGTGCTAATACACCATGGTCACACTTGTCAAAGACTTTTGCAAAGTCTGTGTATATAACATCTGCATTCTGTTTGTCTTCTAGAGCATCCCGAACTTTGTCGTAGTGGTCCAGTAATTGGGACAGACAGGAGCGACCTGCTCTAAACCCGTGCTGCCCTGGGTTGTGTAATTGATGGGTATCTAGATGAGTGGCGATCTTGCTTCTTAGAACCCTTTCAAAGATTTTTATGATATGGGACGTTAGCGCTATTGGTCTGTAGTTCTTTGCTATTGCTTTACTACCCTCTTTGTGGAGTGGGGCTATGTCTGTTGTTTTTTGTAACTGCGGGACGACCCCAGTGTCTATGCTCCCTCTCCATAGGATGTTAAAAGCACGTGATAGGGGCTTCTTGCAGTTCTTGATGACCACGGAGTTCCATGAGTCTGGGCCTGGAGCGGAGTTCATGGGCATGTCATTTATTGCCTTTTCGAAGTCATTTGGCGTCAGGGTGATGTCAGATAGGCATGCGTCTGTCAAGTTCTGTGGCACTCTCATAAAAAATTCATTTAGGTCTTAAGCAACTCTCTCATTTCCTTGCTGACATCTGTGTAGGACCCATCCCGTTTAAGTAGGGGCCCAATACTGGTTGTTGTTCTCGACTTTGATTTTGCATAAGAAAATAAATACTTTGGGTTTCGTCCAATTTCATTTATGGCTTTTAGTTCTTCCCGCGTTTCTTGATTCCTGTAAGATTCCTTTAGTTTTAATTCGATGTTTGTTATTTCTCTGACTAGTGTCTCCCTTCGTATATCAGATATATTGGCCTCTTGTAGCCGCTCCGTTATTCTTTGCCTTAAGGGAATTTGCCTTGAGCAAACCTCAAGTGCCACAGAGTTAATTTGTTCTGGACATAGGTTAGGATCCGTGATGCTTAGGCTATCTTCCCAGTTTATATCATTTAGGACTTGGTTTACTTGGTCCCACCTTATGTTTTTGTTATTGAAGTTGAATTTGGAGAAGGCTCCCTCGAGGCTGATCACATTTTGTTGATCTGGGGCTCCTCGCATGCATGTCTGGACCTCTATTATGTTGTGATCTGAGTATATTGTTTTTGATATGATGACATTTCGTATCAGATCATCATTGTTGGTGAAGATGAGGTCCAGTGTATTCTCTAATCTTGTAGGCTCTACTATTTGCTGGTTTAAGGTGAATTTTGTGCAGAGATTTAAAAGTTCATGTGTGTGCGAGTTTTCATCTGAGCTGCCTCCTGGTGTTATCTCTGCTACCATATTGTTTGCAATGTTCCTCCATTTTAGGTGCCTTATGTTGGAATCCCCCAGGAGCAAGATGTTGGGGGCAGGAGCTGGAAGATTTTCCAGACAGTGTGTCGATGAGTCTGGAACCCAGTTCTTTAAGGAAACGTGTTCCATTTTTCCCCATGATCCCAAGGTCTCTGATCCCACTGGGACAAATTGATACTGTTGGCTTATGTCCCTGTACTTGCCGATCTTGTACTCCTCCCTGTGGTCAGCAGCTCCTCCCTGTCGCCCGACACTGTGATGGATGTAGGTGTCAGCCAGTGTCGACACACAGGTATAGTCCCATGCTAAGAGCTTGCCATTCTTCCAAGGATTGATGGTGATCCCTTCGGGGCGGTTTGCTGGGTTGTGGGCGTTGTTGGCTGCTAGTGATCGAGACTCTCTCTCGGCTGGGCATCCAGCTGTAGCAAGGGTTCTCTTTATGATGTCGTTGACTTCATTGTGTCTTGCATGCCAGCCCTTGGTTTTGGAACAGTTAAGACCATGTAGACCATATTGGTCGGCTTGCGCATTGCCGCAAATACATGTATATTCCGTGTGAATTGGGGCAACAAGGCGCAGAGCCTTGCTGTGATGTGCACTCACAGCTAGGAGATGGGCAGTCTCCCTGTCTGATGTTACAGCCCTAATCATGTTGGCAAGTATCTTTTCAGTGATGGGGCCATCCCAGCTTGACTGTTTGTAGGCCAGTTCTGCACTAGGTTTTGGTGTTGGAGCAGCAAGAGTCTCCCATTCAGTGATGGCACTGAATCACTGAGGTTGTCTGGAAGAATTTGTTTTATAAGCTCATTTGATGCTATGGAAGGGAATAAGAAAGCTGGTATTTCAATCTGGGAGGATTTGCGTACTCCCAGCCCCCCAAGCCTGACTGGAAGTGAGGCTTGCATCCACTGTCCATCTTCGAGGGAAAGATTCAATACACTCTCTAGCATGGTCTTGAGGAGAGAGTCATATTCCTTGAGTTTCGGACTGCTGAAGGCTGGGGAGTATCTCAGGAAGTAAGTAAGTTTTGGGATTGACAGGCACCTGGTGAGTAGGTAGAAAGCATCATGTGTATCGATGTCTTTCATCCTGCCTTCCATCGTCCTGAGGTCTGAGATTTTTTTTCCAGGACCAGATCGATGGCATTGGGTCCAAGAGGAGCACCAAGGAGAGTGCTGTTGACTGGATCAATGGCACGTGCCCCTGGTAAAACAGCACTAATGTTCTGGATCATCTGTCGATTGGTAGAAACTATTTCACATTTGATGGGGTTTAAAGATAGGCGAGCGGGAGTGTGAGTAATTGGTGGGGCACTAAACGGCAACACCCTTGGTCAGGAAGTCAGTAGGCCTAGACCAGGATGGGGAGAGGGACCAGGGATGGTGGGCGATGGAGTGGCCCTATCTGTTCACTAAAGATGCACATCACTAACGTTTGCTAATTGTTATACACTTATCATTCTATTTGGAAACTTCCTCGCCATTTGGCACACTAATCATGGTGTTCTCACTGTGAACCGAGGTGTTCTTCTGTTCATCATATATATATATATATATATATATATATATATATATATATATATATATATATATATATATATATTCATGAATGTTGCAGCGAGGAGGGTGGAAGCAGTGGAGTTGTGGCGTAAATATTATGCAGAAAATTCGTATTGTGGAAATTAGGAGGAGTAGAGTTGCTAAAAGTATTATTCAGAGAGCTGACGAGGGGTTGTTAGCCTGATATGGTCATTTAGAGAGAATGGAGCAAAATAGGATGACTGGGAGGGTGTATATATCTGTTGTGGAGGGAACGAGGGGTAGGGGTCGTCTAAGGGATTGATGGAGGGAGTGGGTAAAAGAGGTTTTGTGTGTAAGGGGCTTGGACATACAACAGGCATGTGTGAGCGTGTTAGATAGGGGTGAGTGGAGACGAATGGTTTTTGGGACTTGACGAGCTGAACAAGGTGAAGGGATTCAGGGAAACTGGTTAGCCAGACTTGAGTCCTGGAAGTGGGAAGTACAACGACTGCACTTTAAAGGAGGGATTTGGGATATTTGTGGTTTGGAGTAACATCTGAACTGTCGTATCTGCGCGCCTATGCAATGACAGTGATTATGTGTGAATGATGGTGTTTCTTTTTTGGGTCACCCTGCCTCGATGGGAGACGGCCAGCGTGTTGAATGTATATATATTTGTATATATTGTGCCGAATAGGTAAAATTGGTCAATTACCAAGAACTCATTTAAAATTAAGTCCTTTCTAAAATTTTCTCTTATACGTTTAAAGATATATTTATTTAATTTATGTTAATGTAAAAATAATAATTTGGTACCAAAAGAACCTTAGAAAACTTACCCAACCTTATTATAACAAGCGCAATTTACTTCAGCTTAATTCAACTAAATATATATATATATATATATATATATATATATATATATATATATATATATATATATATATATATATATATATATATATATACTTGTTCTTGATGATTAGACCAGTGGCTGAAGAAGAATCTTGTAGGACAGATAAACTATGGCCGTCTTCCTATGGATAAACTGCAGATGTCTCAATTTATATATATATATATATATATATATATATATATATATATATATATATATATATATATATATATATATATATATATATATATATATATATATATCACACATAATATTATGTATGTCTATTTATTTATAATTATATATTATGCTGCTGCTACTGTTGTTGGTGGTGAGAGTCGATGAGCAAACAAGGTCGTTTCAACAAACTGGTGTTTTGTTAGTTTCCAGGTTTGTAAAACAAACTGTTACGTTTATTATTTTGGAATTTTTGCATGGCTACAGAAAGATAAATATAGTGTTAAGCAAGGTAAATACAGTATTGTTCATGATAATTACAGTATTATTCATGATATATACAACAATAATCATGGTAAATATTCTTAATCATGATAAATACATATAAATTATTATTATAATCAAAAGAAGCGCTAAAAAATACAGATAAAGACAATACAAATATCTACTGATAGTATAGTTTAGATGATGATAGTGATGGTGGTATTGTTGGTGGCAGTGTTGATGGCGTTGGCGTGTGTTGCTTATGGTGTTGGTGATGTTGGTGGTGATGGTGATAATGTTGGCGATGGCGTTGGTGACGGTGTTAGCGTTGTTGATGTTGAGGGTGTTGGTATTGTTGTTGATGGTAGTGATTTTGCTATTGTTCTATTGAAGATTGAGACACTTATGGCTTATATACATAATAAAAGCCACTTCGTGGCTTTTATTATGTATATAAGCCACTTCTACGGCCATATGCTGTACTTTCTACAAGATTGATGGACTGAACACATCGATTCCAGGCTGAGGGACTGATTACCTCAAACTCCTCCTCTCCTTACACCTCTCTGCTTTGTATTGGACTGATGAAGCCACTGTGTGGCGAAACGTTTCCTTAATAAAGATTCCCATATGTTGCATAAGTGTCTCAATCTTCAACTCGTCGGTTTTCAAAACCATTTATCACATAGTTCTATTGTTCGTGGTGCTGTTGGTTTAAATGGTTTTTCTTGGTGACTTTATTGGTTGTGACGTTAAGGTAGAAGCATGGCGGTGGTGGTTGATGAGGTTAGTGGTGGTAATTTTGGTTACAGGAATTTCGTGGCAGTATCAAATATTTTCCTAATTTCGTCATCTAGAAATTCCAGGCTCCATACTCAGTAAGTTCTCAGAAACATGGTGAGAACGACACTCCTTTTTACTCTTATCTCGTGGCTGAAATAGTAGCGAGTGCATGAGCACACATTAATGCCTTCCTACATACTGTAAACTTTCTATCAACCCGGTGTATCAACCCGGTGTATCAACCCGGTGTATCAACCCGGTGTATCAACACATTTACACATCAACACAAGAGTAAAAAGGAGTTTTTTCTCACTGTTTTTGAGTGTGCAGCCCAGAGTTTCCCGAGGAAGATATTAGGAAAATATTCGACATTACCACGAAACTGCGGAACCCTTAGGAGTTCGTGGAATCAGCATTGATGACAGCCAGGAAAACTTATCACATGGCTGAACCTTGGATAAAACCTCGGATCAAAAGTATGTTTATTCAAATATACAATGAGAATTTATCTGCCCTGCCGAATGTCCTCAAAATTTTAACATACAAGTATTTTTTAAGAATTCATGAACTGTTACAAGCACTTTGATAAAGAATTCTCCTCAACATTATGTTGGTGGTGTTTAAATAATTTGTTGCAATGGTTGCAACTTATGTGGGACAGACGGCAAGACGTTAGGATAACACAAAACCTACATTCGATTCGAACTGCACAGGAATCAAATGCAATTTTCAGCCGCAATAACTCGACAAATTGATCAAAATTGAACGAAATATTGTACGATCAGCAATTATAAAACATGACAAACATTACTTATATAATAATAGCGATGGTTTATTCAATCTCGATACATTTATAATTCAGGCTATGGTGCATAGCCTAAAACAGGAATCGTATACGAATGCTTTGCTTTGTCTTAAGTGTTGCAGTTCCACACGGAGGAATTAGGGCCTGTGTTCCTACTTGTTCTTGATGATTAGACCAGTGGCTGAAGAAGAATCTTGTAGGACAGATAAACTATGGCCGTCTTCCTATGGATAAACTGCAGATGTCTCAATTTACTTTCAAGTAAGTCGGACTTGGACCCGTTTTCTAAATGTACGGAAATTTCCTAAGACAGTTGCCGAAGAGTAGGTTAGCAGATGAACAAGGAGGCTTTAGGAAAGGTAGGGGGTGTGTAGACTAAGTGTTTGCAGTGAAACATATAGGTGAACAATATTTAGATAAGGGTAAAGAGGTTTTTGTGGCATTTATGGATTTGGAAAAGGCATATGACAGGGTGGATGGGGGGGGCAATGTGGCAGATGTTGCAGGTGTATGGAATAGGAGGTAGGTTACTGAAAGCAGTGAAGAGTTTTTATGATGAGGATAGTGAGGCTCAGGTTAGAGTGTGTAGGAGGGAGGGAAATTATTTCCCAGTAAAAGTAGGCCTTAGACAAGGATGTGTGATGTCACAGTGGTTGTTCAATATATTTATAGATGGAGTTGTAAGAGAAGTGAATGTTCGGGTGTTGGCAAGAGGTGTAGGGTTAAAAGATAAAGAATATAACACAAAGTGGGAGCTGTCACAGTTGCAGAGGTTGGTGGATGAGTTTGGTAGGGTATGTAAATGAAGAAAATTAAAAGTGAATATAGGAAAGAGTAAGGTGATGAGGATAACAAAAAAATTAGGTGACAAAAGATTGGATATCAGATTGGAGGGAGAGAGTATAGAGGAGGTGAATGTGTTCAGATATTTGGGAGTGGACGTGTCAACGGATGGGTCTATGAAGAATGAGGTGAATCATAGAATTGATGAGGGGAAAAGGGTGAGTGGTGCACTGAGGAGTTTGTGGAGACAAAGAACTTTATTCATGAAAGCAAAGAGGTGAATGTATGAGAGTATAGTTATACCAACACTCTAGTATGGGTGTGAGACATGGGTGATGAATGTTGCAACAAGGAGAAGGCTGGAGGCAGTGGAGATGTCATGTCTGAGGGCAATGTGTGGTGTGAATATAATGCAGAAAATACGTAGTTTGGAAATTATGAGGAGGTGTGGGATTACCAAAACTATTATCCAGAGGGCTGAGGAGAGGTTGTAGAGATGGTTTGGACATATAAAGAGGATGGAACAAAATAGAATAACTTCGAGAGTTTATAAATCTGTAGTGGAGGGAAGGCGGGGTAAGGGTTGGCCTAGGAAAGGTTGGAGGGAGGGGGTAAAGGAGGTTTTGTGTGCGAGGAGCTTGGACTTCCAGCAAGCATGCATGAGCGTATTTGATGGGAGTGAAAGAAGACAAATGGTTTATAGGACTTGACGTGCTGTTGGAATGTGAGCAAGGTAACATTTATGAAGGGATTCAAAGAAACCGGCAGGCCGGACTTGAGTCCTGGAGATGGGAAGTACAGTGTCTGCATTCTGAAGGAGGGGTGTTAATGATGCAGTTTTATAGCTGCAGTGTAAGCACGCCTCTGGCAAGACAGTGATGGTGTGAATGATGATGAAAGTTTTTATTTTTCGGGCTACCCTGCCTTGGTGGGAAACGGCCGATGTGTTAATAAATAAATTCTATATTCAATATGTGAAGTCTTTTATATCATATCGAAGTCTGACCGAATTTTTTATGTCATGTCACTAATGCTACGTTTGTTATATCATTAGTACAGTATCAGTGCTTGTGGCCTGCCTGTCTTCTAATGCTTTAATATTCAATCTTTCTGGCACTGGGTACTGGTATTCCTGTGGCACTTTGCGTCTCCTGCCTCCCTACCTCATTAGAATTTGCTTGGACTTCCCCCTTTCTGCAACAATGCAAGCTCCTCACGTGCTGATTGCAATACGAAAGGCCTAGAGCTGCCATTCAATTAACTCGTGGGTATTTTGCATCTTGTATTACTTGTTTGCAATTATTGCACAAAATATAAATATATATATATATATATATATATATATATATATATATATATATATATATATATATATATATATATATATATATATATATATATATATATAATGTGGTAATGTTTATAAAGTAACTATATTTATATAAATTAAATTATTTCGACTTCACTTTCCTAGAGACAGTTTAAATTTGCAATGAAATAATTTCACTTCATGTGGCCAGCATGCAGGCCCGTTATTGTAATGGTTATTGTATTCTTCGTTAGAGTGGCATAAGTTACTATAAATTTCGTTATATTGCTGTGTTGATATTGTTGTTGTTGCTGTTGCTGCTGTTGTAGGAGTTCTTGACGTTGTTGTTGATATTGGTGCTTTTGTAGTTCTTGATCGTGGTGGCGTTGGTGACGGTGCTGGTGTTAGTTGTTGGTAGTTACTTTTGGTAATGTTGGTAGAGTTGTTTTGACTGTTGATGGTGGTGATGACATTGTTAGTGGATGTGGTGTTAGTAGTGATGCTGTCGTTGGTAATGACCATAATGATGGTGTTAGTTGTGATGCTGTGGTTGGTGGTGACCGTAATCATGGTGTTGGTGGTAATGATGTTAATGGTGTTGGTGGTGGTAATGGTTGTTGCTGTTGTGGTGGTAATACTTGTGTTGGTTGTGGTTGTGATAGCTGTGGTGGGGCTAGTTGACATAGTGATGGTGGATGTGGCTGCAGTAGTAGTAGTGATTATGAAGGTGGTAGCACTGGTTTTCGAAGTGATAGTGAAGGTGGTAGCAGTGGTGATTTTGATAAGTGAAGGTTATACCAGTGGTGGTAGTGATAGTGAAGGTGGTACCAGTGGTGGTAGTGATAGTGAAGGTGGTACCAGTGGTAGTAGTGATAGTGAAGGTGGTACCAGTGGTGGTAGTGATAGTGAAGGTGGTACCATTGGTGGTAGTGATAGTGAAGGTGGTAGTAGTGATAGTGAAGGTGGTAGCAGTGGTGTAGTAATAGTGAAGGTGGTAGCAGTGGTGGTAGTGATAGTGAAGGTGGTACCAGTGGTGGGAGTGATAGTGAAAGTGGTAGCAGGGGTAGTAGTGATAGTGAAGGTGGTAGCAGTGGTAGCAGTGGTGTAGTGATAGTGAAGGTGGTAGCAGTGGTGTAGTGATAGTTAAGGTGGTAGCAGTGGTGGTAGTGATAGTGAAGGTGGTAGCAGTGGTAGTAGTGATAGTGAAGGTGGTAGCAGTGGTGGCAGTGGTGTAGTGATAGTGAAGGTGGTACCAGTGGTGGTAGTGATAGTGAAGGTGGTAGCAGTGGTAGTAGTGATAGTGAGGATGGTAGCAGTGGTAGCAGTGGTGGTAGTGATAGTGAAGGTGGTAACAGTGGTGGTAGTGATAGTGAAGGGGGTAGCAGTGACCATCGACTGGTGTTAGTGAGAGAGAATATGAGTCACTTACATTTGTATCAAGAGTTAAAGGGCAAATTGAGTCATAAAAGGGACGCAAACGTAAATTTTCTGAAGCGTAATAACTTAATAACAGGAAATCAACATGCTTGTCGCGTCTGATTTTGTCTGATATATATATATATATATATATATATATATATATATATATATATATATATATATATATATATATATATATATATATATATATATATGTATATATATATATATATATATATATATATATATATATATATATATATATATATATGTCGTGCCGATTAGGTAAAACTGGTCAATTAGCAAGAACTCATCTAAAATTAAGTCCTTTCTAAAAATTTTCTCTTATACGTTTAAAGATATATTTTTTTCATACATATATGTTAATCTAAGAATTTATAATTTTGTACCAACAGAAACTTTGAAAACCTACTCAACCTTATTACAACAAGCGCAATTTAATTTAGCCTAACCCAACTAAATATATTTTAGATTCTTTAACATTAATTTAATAATAAACAAACACAATGAAATATTTTTTCGTTATGTTCAGAATGATTTTGGCGAAATTATTGCATACACAAATTTTCACTTGTCTTATATGGCAAGGTGAGCGTTGCTATTTAAGCCAAAAATCGCAAGTTTTACCTAATCGGCACGACATATATTTATATATATATATATATATATATATATATATATATTATATATATATATATATATATATATATATATATTAAGTTATTCGGAGTCTGTGGAGACAAGAACCTTGTCCATGGAAGTAAAAAGGGGAATGTGAGAGTATAGTTATACCAACGCTCTTATATGGGTGTGAAGCATGGGTGATGAATGTTGCAACGAGGAGAAGGCTGGAGGCAGTGGAGATGTCATGTCTGAGGTCAATGTGTGGTGTGAATATAATGCAGAGAATTCGGAGTTTGGAAATTAGGAGGAGGTGGGGATTACCAAAACGATTGTCCAGAGAGCTGAGGAGGGGTTGTTGAGGTGGTTTGGACATGTAGAGAGAATGGAACGAGACAGAGTGACTTCGAGAGTGTATAAATCTGTAGTGGAGGGAAGGCGGGGTAGGGGTCGGCCTAGGAAAGGTTGGAGGGGGGTAAGGAAGTTTTGTGTGGAGGGTTGATTTCAGCAAGCATGGTGAGCGTATTTGATAGAGTGAATGGAGGCATGGTTTTTCTTGACGTGCTGTTGGAATGTGAGCAAAGTAACATTTATGAAGGGATTCAGGAAATGGCAGGCCGGATTTGAGTTCTGAGATGGGAAGTACAGTGCCGGCACTCTGAAGGAGGGTGTAATGTTGCAGTTTTATAACTGTAGTGTAAAAGCACCCTTCTGGCAAGAAGTGATGGAGTGAATGATGATGAAAGTTTTTCTTTCGGGCACCCTGCCTTGGTGGAATCACGGCCGATGTGTTAATAAAATAAAATATATATATATATATATATATAAAATGTATTATTATTATTAACACATCGGACGTTTCCCACCAAGATAGGTGGCCCGAAAAGAAATACTTTCACAATCATTCATTGCATTACTGTCTTGTCAAAGGCACGTTTACACTAGTTATAAAACTGCAACATTAACACCCCTCCTTCAGAGTGCGCACATGTACTTCCCATCTCCAGGACTCAAGTCCGGCCTGCCTGTTTCCACGAAACCCTTCATAAATGTTACCTTGCTTACACTCCAACAGCACGTCAAACCCTAAAAACAATTTGTCTCCATTCGCTCCTATCTAACACACTCACGCATGCTTGCTGGAAGTCCAAACCCCTCGCCCACAAAACCTCCTTTACCCCCTACCCCACCTTCCCTCTGCTACAGATTTATACACTCTCGAAGTCATTTAATTTCCTTCCATCCTCTCTATATGTCCGAACCACCTCAACAACCCCTCCTCAGCCCTCTGGTTAATAGTTTTGGTAATCCGCAACTCCTCATTATTTCCGAACTACGAATTCTCTTCATTACTTTCACACCACACATTGCCCTCAGACATGAAATCTCCACTGACTCTAGCCTTCTCCTTGTTGCAACTTTCACCACCTATATAAGAGCGTTAGTATAACTATACTCTCATACATTCCTCTCTTTGCTTCCGTGGACAAAGTTCTTTGTCTCCACAGACTCCTCAGTGCACCACTCACCTTTTTCCTTTCGTCAATTCTATGATTCACCTCATCTTTCATAGACCCATCTGCTGACACATACAGTCCTAAATATCTGAATACATTCACGTTCTCCATACTCTCTCCCTCCAACCTTACTCTTTCCTCTATTCACTTTCAATTTTCTTCTTTTATATACCATACCAAACTCATCCACCAACCTCTGCAACTTCTCTTCAGAATCTCCCAAAAGCACAGTGTCATCAGCAAAGAGCAACTGTGACAACTCCCAGTTTGTGTTAGATTCTTTATCTTTTAACCCCACACCTCTTGCCAAAATCCAAGCATTCACTTCTCTTACAACCCCATCTATAAATATATTGAACAATCATGGTGACATGCGGAGACGAGAGAGCGCAGTCTCCCGAGTACGGCAACGGTGGTAAGATGGCCACAAACCTAAAAGCGGTTTAATAGAGTGCAATTTGTTATGGTGCATGTCTGACCACCGTTGTTGCCAACGGCCACGATGACGGGCAGAGATGACTGTAAAATAATCCCTGAACGGAATACCTCTTTAGAAAACCACCGGAAGATCACGTGCAGCAGCATCCGCCTGTTCATTGCCCTGCACATCAACGTATCCAGGGACCCAACAGAAAACGACATCTTTGTTTTAGGTAGCCACACGGCATAAGGGAAATCAAATTGTTTAATGGCCTGTAAAGCACTGAGGGAATCTGAAATGATCACAAACGCCGAAGGAGACATATAATATGTAATACGGAGAAGCGAAATGAGGATGGCATAGAACTCTGCGGTAAAAATAATAGTTGACTAACAAATGACCCCAGACAACATCGTCAGAAAACACCGCCGTGAACCCAACACCGTTAGATTTAGAACTATCTGTATAAATAGCGACGGCATGAGCATGTGACCGGAAGTGCAGTAGGAAAGAACAAACACGAACCGTCGGAACCTCCCAAGGGAAAAGGTAAAAGGCAGACGCTACATGGAAATACAAGGGAGGCAACTGGAGAGAAGACCGAAGTGAGTGAAGAAGAGAAAACGGTCGGAATAAGCAGGGCCGCCGGTCAAATAACGGGCTTCTACTGACGTCTGAGACCAACCTGTACGTAGAAAGAACACGAAGGTCATGGGAGCAGACAAAGTAACGAAGGCAATGAGCATCACGACGATCAACTAAGGAAGGAAAATTCGCCTCAGCATAGAGGCTTTCAACAGGGATGAACGAAAGGCACCAAGGTATAAACGTAGACCCTGATGATGAAGGGGATCTAACTTAGAAAGAGTTGTAAGAGGAGCTGCAGAATAGACTTGGTCGCCATAATCCAGCTTGGACAAGACTAGTGTGGAATGCAAACGGAGGAAAGTCCGGCGATCTTTTCCCCATGAACGATGTGCAAGAATTTTAAGGAGATTCAGCCGACCATGGCAAGCTGCCTTCAAAGAGAAAATGTGAGGTTTCCATGTCAACCAGCGATCGAAAAGAAGGCCAAGAAAATTGACTATATTACATTCTGGAATCCGTGAGCCGTGGAAATACAATTGAATATCTGGGACAAAAGGACGTCTAGTGGGTTTTCGCATTAGAAAATTTAAATCCATGAGAAATGGCCGAATGGGAAACCCGATCAATCACATCCCGAAAGGAGGCTGCTACCAGGGACAGTCAGCTCCTGCGTAAGCTATAGCGAAGTCTTCCACTTAAAGTCACGACCAAATATGCAATGGAAGAACGGAAGGTAGGTCATTTATAGCCAAAAGAAAAATGGTAGTGCTAAGGACAAAACCTTGTGGGACTCCTTCGCCTGAACAAAGTCTGAGAAAAGCTTGGCGCTAACACGGACAAGAAAATGTCTTTCAGATAAGAAAGCAGCAAGGAAGGTTAGTAGATTACCGCGGAGGCCTAAGCAGTGGGCCTAGGCTAAGATGTTATACCTCCAAGTGGTGTCATATGCTTTCTCGAGATCAAAACAAGACACCTAGGACGGAGTGTTTATTAGCAAAGGCATTTCGCACATATGTATCTAAGTGGAGCAAGGGGTCCAAAGTAGAGCGGTTCTTGCAAAAGCCATATTGGCGAGGAGAAACACAATTATGAGTCTCCAAACACCATATCAGACTTCTATTCACCAATCGTTCCATCCTCTTACAGACTACACTGGTCAGAGCAATGGGACGATAGTGAGAGGTATCAAGCCTCGAAGTGCCTGGTTTGCAAAACTGTAGTACAATTGCAGATTTCCATTGTTGAGGGAGAACCCTCGTGTCCAGACAAGATTGATAAGACGCAAAAGGACTGTAAGGGCTGTAGAATGCAGATGCTTTAGCATACGGATTTGAATATCGTCAGGCCCAGCTGCCGATGACCGGCAAGGAGAAAGAGTGGACACTAGGTCTAAGAGAGTAAAAGGTACGTTATATGGCTCCATCCCATTAGAAGAGAAATCCAAGGGCGATTGCTCCCGTACTTTCTTCCAAACCGCACACATAGAGGAAGTCCAGGTAACAGTAGAAATGTAGTCTTGCCAACAAGTGCATTTAACATCGTGTATACGGCAGCGAGCGACTGCCCTTGCTAGCTTAAAATCCAAAAGACGATATGCGATCCAATTATATCGATAACGGCCCCACGTGTGTGCATGGGCACACGAAGGAGACAACCAAGGCAGGCATGTCTGAGAATGCCTGACTGAGGTTTGAGGAATAGAACGTGGCTCTCCACATTTTCCCATGTGGAGAGCCAACCACAACTGTATAAGGTAAGATATTTTCATTTTAGCTAATAATGGAAATACCTCCAATATACAATTATTTGATAATAAAATATGCACAGAATATTAAAGATACAAAATCTTTAAATAAACACAGATTAGTTCAGGGTTCGCAACACAAGATAAGTGTAATGAAGGACTGGCAATGATTAAATAGAAGAATGAATGGGGAGAGGAATCGTGGTTCACTGTGGCGTACGCAGTTTGTTACAGTATTTTTCACGTTCATCGCACACCCATCGACACGTCTTGTCAGCCAGCTCACTGGCAAGTACTAATATAGCAGTTCTGAGACCCCCACTGCTCTATTAATTACGCAGTTCAACCAAGCAATAGTGTGAGAGCTGACCTGCCAGCCCAGAGTGCTTGACCACTCGTCTGTGGGTCAGAAACTTGCTTAAGCTGGTCCAGCTCACTCATACTTCCTTGCACTCTGGAGTGTAACTTGTTATGAGTTATTCTTTGATCTCTGGTTTATCGTTATATGGCTCACTTAATTTTGGAAATACTGTAAACATTAGACTAGAAATATACGAGTAGGTGAAAACTAACCTATCAGTTTGTCTTCCCCTTTATTGCCAGGTTGTTTTTTGACTGCTGATGTGAGTTATGATCAGTTGCAACAGGCACCTGCGTTCCTAATACCATACATACTGCAAGACCTACGCTACGTACAATATATATTAAAATTAGGTATGTTATCAGCACATGAGTGCTGCAACTTGAACAACGAGCGTGGGGATACCAACGCTCTATAGCAGGATTATTTAATCTTTATTACTTGTGTACCACCAACATAAATATTCGCTTACCAAAGAATAGTATAAAATACTGTTGTATCTGGAGGACCGTTCAAGCACCTCCTGTTAAGTTTGCAGCCATCCCCAACGGGTGAGTGAACTCCCTGCTAAGGCTCCAGTAATCCCCATGGGGTGAGTGCACTCCCTGCTAAGGCTGCAGTCATCCCCAACGGGTGAGTGAACTCCCTGCTAAGGCTGCAATCCTCCCCAATGGGTGAGTGCACTCCTTGCTAAAGCTCCATTAATCTCCATGGGGTGAGTGCACTCCCTGCTTAGGCTGCAGTCATCCCCAACGGGTGAGTGCACTCCCTGCTAAGGCTAGAGTAATCCCCAACGGGTGAGTGCACTCCCTGCTAAGGCTGTAGTCATTTTCAACGGGTGAGTGAACTCCCTGCTAAGGCTGCAGTTATCACCAACGGGGGAGTGCACTCCCTGCTAAGGCTGCAGTTATCACCAACGGGTGAGTGCACCCCTGCTAAGGCTGCAGTCATCACCAACGGGAGTGCACTCCTGCTAAGGCTGCAGTCATCACCAACGGGGAGTGCACCTGCTAAGGCTGCAGTTATCACCAACGAGGAGTGCACTCCCTGCTAAGGCTGCAGTCATCACCAACGGGTGAGTGCACTCCCTGCTAAGGCTGCAGTCATCACCAACGGGTGAGTGCACTCCCTGCTAAGGCTGCAGTCATCACCAACGGGTGAGTGCACTCCCTGCTAAGGCTGCAGTCATCACCAACGGGTGAGTGCACTCCCTGCTAAGGCTGCAGTTATCACCAACGAGTGAGTGCACTCCTGCAAGGCTGCAGTCATCACCAACGGGGGAGTGCACTCCTGCTAAGGCTGCAGTCATCACCAACGGTGAGTGCACTCCTGCAGGCTGCAGTTATCACTCAACGGGGAGTGCACTCCTGCTAAGGCTGCAGTCATCACCAACGGGGAGTGCACTCCCTGCAAGGCTGCAGTCATCACCAACGGGTGAGTGCACTCCCTGCTAAGGCTGCAGTCATCACCAACGGGTGAGTGCACTCCCTGCTAAGGCTGCAGTCATCACCAACGGGTGAGTGCACTCCCTGCTAAGGCTGCAGTCATCACCAACGGGTGAGTGCACTCCCTGCTAAGGCTGCAGTCATCACCAACGGGTGAGTGCACTCCCTGCTAAGGCTGCAGTCATCCCCAACGGGTGAGTGCACTCCCTGCTAAGGCTGCAGTCATCACCAACGGGTGAGTGCACTCCCTGCTAAGGCTGCAGTCATCACCAACGGGTGAGTGCACTCCCTGCTAAGGCTGCAGTCATCACCAACGGGTGAGTGCACTCCCTGCCAAGACCCGCAGTTGGATACCACTGCTCTAAGGTAGTGTAGTAAATCATTCACGGTACGTAAACTATCTGAGGAAGTTAATTTGTTATTGCCAGGTAACTGTGAAATATAGTTCAGTCTACGTTAATGCAAACTACAACAACTACGTCTATATTTGTTGAAGATAGAGCGATTAGTAAACTTTTTGTCTTCTTTTACTTCATCGTTCTTCTTTATCATCTTCCTCTTCCACCTCCTTTACCTCCTCTTCCTCCTAGTCCTATTTTTTAATTTATCTTCCCTTTATTCCCCCCCTCTTCAAAAAAACCCTCCCCTTTTCTTTTACTGTTCTCCCCATCTTCTTTCCTTTTTTTCATTTTCCTTTTCTTTTTTTCCTCCATCTTTTCTACACCTCCTCTTCTCCTCCTTTTTCTGAAACCTCCTCCTCTACCCCTTCCCCCCACCTTCCTTTCCACTTCCCCCCTTCCCCCTTTCCTCTTCTTTTTCCCCCCCTCCTTCCTAGATAAATCCTCTCTCAGACAATTTTTCACATACATAACAGCAAATGACCCAGTAAACTTAGCCAAGACTGCTACTATTAACTTTCATGTTAGTTCTTCTTTCCTTTTGGATGATTTAGGGGTGGAGGACTGGTATCTGAGGCAGGGCTGGTGATCACTGAGGCAGTGACTGTGGTATAACTGGGCAGTGACTGGGGAGTCACGGGCGTGACTGGGTGATCCCCAGGGGTGGGAGTCACCCCGGCTGAAAGTGGTGGGCCCCGGTAGTGACTGAGGGAGCACCAGTGATTGTTGGGGGTCACTGACGACTGTTGGGGGGGGGAAAAAAAAACCCCCCCCACAAAAAAAACCCCCCTTTTCCCCAAAGGGGGGAAAAACCTCCCCCCCGGGGGGGAAAAAAAACCAAAACCCCCTTTTTTTTTTAAAAAAAAAAACAAAAGGGTTTTTTTTTTTAAAAAACCCCCCCTTTTTTTTTAAAAAAAAAAAAAATTTTTTTTTTAAAATTTTAAAAAAATTTTCCCGGGGGGTTTTTTTTAAAAAAACCCCCCCAAAAATTAAACCAAAAAGTTGAGCACCCTTTCGATAATTCCAATTACGATGTGTCCCCGTTAAAATCTGGTCTCAATGTAAAAATTTTTTTAAAGGGTTCCTTTTACGATATCTCCTACATAGACTTAGAGTTAAAAAAGTATTTGTATATGCTTTTTCTGACACCGAAAATTTTTTTTTATTCCTCCCTTTGTCCAGGCCAGCCTTTCCCCATGGAATAAAACTCCCCATTACCTATCGCACATTTTCCCCCTTCAATTTAACCCTTTTACCGGGTTAAAAACAATTTTTGTTTAAATTTGGGCCCCCTAGCGGTATTGTTGTGAGGCTGAGATCCTTGTTGATATCTTTGTTGCTCTGATGGGGCCCGGAGGGTGAGTAAATACAACGGTGGTGACAAGCACACGTTCCTGTTTTTTAATGCCTAAAACAAGGCAAATACTTAATTTTAAGAAACAGAAAACCATGAAAACTGTTCATAGCTTTTAAGGAAGAATTAAACTGACTTTGCGGGGGTTTTTATAAAAAAATTTTTTTTTGGGGTTTTTGTTATGTACACGTTAACTGCTCTGGAGATTATGAAAATTTAATGCATAAGAAATATATTAGAAAAAAAGTTCTAATATCCCAACCCCCGTGAACTCTTTCAGGAAATACGTTTTTGGTTTCTCCGTTTTCCTTACGTCTGTGTTTCCCGAGACTGACTTCGAAGTTTCTAATCTTCTGAAGGTTGTGTAGGGGGAAAAACCCATACGGGAAGGAATTATGTAAGTTCTTCATGGCCCTCAACAGATCCAGCACTACCAGACCTTCTTTTGTAAAATCTTTTCTGGATGAGTTGATTAAAGTGAAGACAGAGTGGCAGTGATTCATGCATTGATCGGGGGGTATAACATCTTGTAGGAGTGTGGAAAGCAAGATGTGAGTGTGGAGGGGAAAAACTTTTAGACAAAGGGGAAAAATGAAGAGGAGTATAGCAAAAAAGGGATCAAGAAAGAAATGTTAACAATAGATGGGGATATAGTTGGGAATGGTTGGTGCATTAGTTAAATATTCATTTGGGAAAAGGGGGAAAAGGGACCAGGGAAAAGGCAGAAAACAATTTTAATTTTTTTTTATAAGGAAAAGGATTTAAAGGAGAGTGTAAAAATTTATGGGATAATAACCTGTTAAGTATACCTGAAAAATTTTTTGGTAGATTTATTATTGAAAGAATTAAAGTAAAAAAAAAAAAAAAAATGAGGTTGACAAAGATGAACAATGTCTTGGGAAGGGGAAAATAATGTGTAAATAGTGTTTATTTTGTAGAAAAAAATGAATAAAATGCCGATTAAGATGAGCATTTTTGCCCTTTTTATAATATAGAAAAGGCATAAGGGATGAGCAATGTGGCAGATGTAGCAAATGTATGGAATAGGTGGTGGGTTTTTTTAAAAGCAGAGAAATTTGTTATACGAATAGTAAAGTTCGTTGGGTTTTTGCAGGAGAGATGGATAATATTTTCCAGTATAATTTGATTTTCAGGAATAGGGATATACCATGTTTTTTTAACGTTTTGATAGGTCGAAAAGGAAGTAATGGTAGAGTTTTGGGAGGGGATGGGATTAAAAAATTAAAATCTGAAAAAAAGGGAGTTGTCACAATTGATTGTTTGCCAATGACACGGTTCATTTGGGAAATTCAAATTTTGGGAAAAATCTGAAAAAGAGAATTAAGAATAACAGGGGAAAGAGAAGGTAATGCGAGTAACAAACAATCAAACATTGGGAGATTAGATATCAATTAAAGAAGTACTAAGGAAGAAAACGATTTGGGAGTGGCCTTGTCGATCGATGGATCTGAACCATAAAACTGACGAAAAAAAATGGGGTTGGTCTACTGAGGCATCTGTGGGACAATGAACCTTATCCATGGAGAAAAAAAAAAGGGGGGGGAATGTCCTGATATGGGTATCAACACTGTTTATGGGTGTGAAATGTGGTTTTTAAATGTTGCAGAGAGGAAAGGTTGGTAGCAGTGTTTGAGGGGGAGTGTGGGTGAAAATTATGCAGAGAAGAAAAAGGGGGGTTTCCAAAATTATTATTTAAAAGGGCGGACAAGAGGTGACAGGAGGTTTGGACATTGGAGATGCTGGAAAAAAGGATGATTAGGAACATATGAATCTTTGGTGGGGGGAAAGGGAAGGGGCGGAGGGGGGAAAAAGGTTTAAATGCTGAGGCTTTGGGATCCCAAAAGGCTATGTGGCGGTTAGATAGAAGTGTTGAAGAGAGTTTTTTTGACTTGACATCTTTTGGGATGTGGGATAGCAACATTTATGAAGAGATTCAGGAAAACCGGTAAACCAGTGTTTTAGTTCTGGGTTTAAAAGTACAATGCTAGATTCTGAAGGAAGGGAGGGGATTTGAGCAGAGGGTCGGCCAGCTGTATTTGCCGCTTTGGAGATTGAGTGAATGATATAAAGGTGTTTCTTCTTTTTAAAGGGGGCACCCCTACCCCCGGGGAAAGTCGGCCTGTATTAAAAAAAAAAACAAAATTTGACATCAAGTGGAAGGAAAATAATCTAGGCTTCTGAATGTTGCCAGTGATTCACCTAGAAGATAAATTTAACGGGAGAAAAAAACCCAAAAATTAGTGACGTGTATCTACCCACTATGCTGACAATAGCTAGACATAGTGAGGGGCCTCTAATCAGGGGTTAAGTAGCTGTCAGTGTAAGGAATGAAGGAAAAAAAAAAACCAAAATGGCGCAGATTATCCACCGAAGACTAAGTTGAAGAATGAGACACTTGTAACATTTGGGGAAACATTATTATGGAAACGTTTCGCCAGCCAGTGGATTCTTCAGTCAATTCAAACAGAAAAGGGGGATGAAAGGAGTAGTTTGAGGCAATCAGTCCTCAGCTTGGAATCAATGTGTTTTTTCACACACACACACATACACACATAAAACACACATACACACCCAAAAAAGTAGGGACCCGTGCGGGTCAGTCCAACTTTTATGTTTCGTGCAAATAAGTGTTTTTTAGGGGAACCAGGGTACTGCAGGGGTTATCAAGGGGTCAGGGGAGTGAACAACCCTTGAAGTGATTTACGAGTTTCCCCGAGCCACTAAGTGTGGGGGGGCCATAATTTTTTAAGTGATCTAGAAATAAATATTTGGAGGGGGATCAGTGGGGCCCAGTGTGCTCCAGGCGCGTTCCACGTGTCACCCCAGATAATAAAGTGAAATTAATATGTGACAAGCGAAAGAAATTCAGTGAATAGGTTATATTTATATCGACAAGAAACGAAAGGGGTATAGCAGAACATCACACAGTTGGACACCCAAA
>WNWK01025942.1:0-27975 GCA_009830355.1 Cherax destructor
GTTTCAAATAGAGTTAGAGCTAAAGAAGGTGTGGCAATAATGTTGAATAATCAGTTATGGCAGGTAAAGGGAATATAAATGTATAAATTCAAGGATTATGTGGAGTAAAATAAAGGTTGGATGTGAAAAGTGGGTTATAGTAAGTGTTTATGCACCCGGAGAAGAGAGAAGTGTAGAGGAGAGAGAGAGATTTTGGGAAATGTTGAGTGAGTGTGTGGGAGTTTGAACAAAGTGAAGAGTAATTGTGGTTGGGGATCTTAATGCTAAAGTGGGTAAAAATGTTGTGGAGGGATAGTAGGTAAATTTGGGGTGCCAGGGTAAATGTAAATGGGGAACCATTAATTGAGCTATGTGTAGAAAGAGGTTTGGTAATAAGTAATACAGTGGTACCTCGACTTACGATATTAATCCTTCGGGAGGGCATATCTTAAAGCGAAACAATCGTTATCGAATCAATTTTCCCCATAAGAAATAATGGAAATAAATTTAATCCGTCCAAGACTTCCAAAAGTAGTTAAATAAAATATTTTTAGAACTTTTGGGACATTAAATAATACACAATTTAATGAAGAATACCTAAATACATATGTAAATATTGAACAATAACATGTCACTTACATTTATTGAAGAGTTGTTGATGTGTGGAGGACGGGAGAAGGTGGAGTAGTATGCTAGTGTTTGGAAGGGAATCCCTTCCATTAACACTCAGGTGTAAGTTCTTTTCTGGGGTTACTTCCCTTTTTTTTGAATGCCACTAGGACCAGCTTGAGAGTCACTGGACCTCTTTCTAACAATAAATTTGTCCAGGGAGCTCTGTGTCTGGCGATTCTTTGACACATCCCTGAAATGACACACCACTGTGTCATTGTACAGGTTGCCAGCACGGCCTGCAACAGCATGGTTAGGGTGATATTCATCCATAAATGCTTGCACCTTGCTCCACATTCCACAAATGTCCTTAATCCTTGAAGAAGGCACATTCTTCCATTTTTGTTCCACCTCCTCCTCCTCCTCTGAACCATTGTCCTGACCACTGGTCTCTTGTTCCAGTTGCTGTTGAAGCTCTTGCAGATCTTCAGTGGTTAGCTCTTCCTTGTGCTCCTCCACCAACTATTCCACATCCTCACCACTCACCTCTAACCCCAAAGACTTGCCCAATTCCACAATTTCTTCCACAACAGGCTCAGGCTCAGGCTCAGGCTCAGGTTCTGAGGCTCAGCCCCAAAACCTTCAAAATCCCTCTCTAGGACACAGTCTGGCCACAATTTTCTCCAGGCAGAGTTCAAAGTCCTGGTAGTCACTCCCTCCCAAGCCTTACCTATAAGGTTTACACAATGCAGCATATGGAAATGGTTTTTCCAAAATTCTCTTAGGTTATATTCATGTCTGTGGTCACATCAAAGCACTTTTGAAACATTGCTTTGGTGTAGAGTTTTAAAGTTGGAAATGACCTGCTGGTCCATGGGCTGGAGGAGAGGAGTGGTATTAGGGGCAAGAACTTCACTTTGATGAATTTAAACTCCTCCACAATTTTCTCTACCAAGTTTGGAGGATGACAAGGAGCATTGTCCATTATCAGGAGGCACTTAAGTGGCAAATTATTGTCCAATAGATATTTCTTCACACTGGGGCCAAACACGCCATTGAACCAATCTAAGAAAATGTCCTTTGTGACCCATGCCTTTTGTTAGACCTCCACATCACACACAAGTTAGACTTGCTGACACCGCATCTGCCAAACACTCGTGGATTTTCAAAAAGATACACTAGTAAAGGCTTCACTTTGCAATCACCACTGGCATTGGCACAAAGCATCAAAGTTAGCCTGTC
The DNA here is from genome assembly GCA_009830355.1 of Cherax destructor. Classification (NCBI taxonomy): domain Eukaryota; kingdom Metazoa; phylum Arthropoda; class Malacostraca; order Decapoda; family Parastacidae; genus Cherax; species Cherax destructor. The sequence continues at coordinate 1,831 of WNWK01025942.1, forward strand.
TTTCATAGGCTTATGTCCTAGCTGTGCCTTTTCCTCCTGAGTAATGTAGGTCCTGTTGGGCATTTTCTTCCAAAACAGGCCTGTTTCATCACAATTAAACACTTGTTGGGGGAGGAATTGTTCAGCCTCTAGGTACTCCTGGAATTCAGGCACATTTTTCAGCCGCACTTTTGTCACAACTGGCTGCCTCACCATGCCTCACAACACTATGTATGCCAGTACGCTTCTTAAATTTTGAAACCAGCCTCTGCTGGCTTTAAATCGCTCACTTCATCACTCGTTGCAGGCATTTTCTTAAGAGATCATCATGCAACTGCCTTGCTTTTTCACATATTATTGCCTCCGAAACAGTATCTCCTGCTAACTGTTTCTCGTTGATCCACACCAACAACAACCTTTCCACATTTTCCAGCACTTGTGGTCTGTGTTTTTGATCACAGATGAACCTTTGCAACAACAGCTTCCTTGATTTTACTTGAATTTTCTTATCCACAATGGTAGCGATGGTAGAAAAGGGTTTACCATACAGCCTGGCCAGCTCACTGATACGCACTCCACTTTCATATTTTTTTATTATCTCCTTCTTCAGTTCTATCTACATATATTTCTGTTCCTCTTTGCCACAGGCTTAGCACTAGGATCTTTCCTTGGACCCATGGTAGCTTATTTAGCAGTTGCAAGCACTAAAAACAGTGGAATAATGACAATATACTGGTATGAATGCGTGGGTGGGTGGTCGCTCTCGCTTGTAAACAATAGCACTGACGCTCCCTGGAGTGCGCGCTCAGCTGGGCGCCAGCGGACACGTCGTACGAATGTCGTAGACGAATCAAACATCGTAAGTCGCATTCAAATTTCTTACGTTATAAATATCTGTTATCGAAAATAACGTAAGATGATAACATCGTAAGTCGAGTACCACTGTACATATTTTATGAAAAGAGGATAAATAAATATCAAGGTATGATATAGCACGTAAGAAAGTAGTTTGTTGGATTATGTATTGGTGGATAAAAGGTTGATGGGTAGGCTTCAGGATGTACATGTTTATAGAGGGCAACGGATATATCGGATCATTATTTGGTTGTAGCTACAGTTAGAGAAAAAGGTAGATGGGACAAAAAGAAAATGGCAACAGAAGGTAAAAGTGTATAAACTAAGGGAGGAGGAAGTTAGAGTGAGATATAAGCAACTATTGGCAGAAAGGTGGGCTAGTGCAAGTATGAGTAGTGGGGAGGGGGTTGAAGAGAGTTGGGATAGTTTTAAAAATGCAGTATTAGAATGTGGGGCAGAAGTTTGTGGCTATAGGAGGGCGGGTGCAGGAGGAAAGAGGAGTGAGTGGTGGAATGAAGTAAATGGTGTGATAAAAGAGAAAAAGGTAGCTTATGAGAGGTTTTTACAAAACAGAAGTGTTAATAGAAGAGCAGAGTATATGGAGAGTAAAAGAAAGGTGAAGAGAGTGGTGAGAGAGTGCAAAAGAAGAGCGGATGAAAGAATGGGCGAGGCTCTGTCAAGAAATTTTGCTGAAAACAAGAAAAATTTTTGGAGTGAGATAAACAAGGTAAGAAAGCCTAGGGAACGAATGGATTTGTCAGTTAAAAACAGTAGGGGAGTTAGTAGATGGGGAGCTGGAGGTATTGGGTAGATGGCGGGAATATTTTGAGGAATTTTTAAATGTCGATGAAAAAAGGGAGGCGGTAATTTTATGTACTGGCTGGGGAGGTACAACATCGTTTAGGAGTGAAGAAGAGCAGGATGCGAGTGTCGGGGAAGTGCGTGAGGCATTAAGTAGAATGAAAGGGGGTAAAGCAGCTGGAATTGACGGGATCATGACAGAAATGTTAAAAGCAGGGGGGGATATACGTATAGTGCTGGAGTGGTTGGTATTTTTGTTTAATAAATGTATGAAAGAGGGGAAGGTACCTAGGGATTGGCAGAGAGCATGTATAGTTCTTTTATATAAAGGGAAGGGGGATAAAAGAGTAAAAATTATAGGGGAATAAGTTTACTGAGTATACCAGGTAAAGTGTATGGCAGGGTTATTATTGAAAGAATTAGAGGTAAGACAGAGTAGGATTGCAGATGAGCAAGGAGGCTTTAGAGTAGGTAGGGGATGTGTAGATCAAGTGTTTACAGTGAAGCATACATGTGAACAGTATTTAGATAAAGGTAGAGAAGTTTTCACTGCATTTATGGATTTAGAAAAGGCATATGATAGAGTGGATAGGGGAGCAATGTGGCAAATGTTGCAATTGTATGGAATAAATAGTAAGTTACTGAAGGCTGTAAAGAGTTTTTATGAGGATAGTGAGGCTCAGGTTAGGGTGTGTAGGAGAGAGGGAGATTACTTCCCGGTAAAAGTAGGTCTTAGACAGGGATGTGTAATGTCACCATGGTTGTTTAATATATTTATAGATGGGGTTGTAAAAGAAGTAAATGCTAGGGTGTTGGGGAGAGAGTGGGATTAAATTATGGGAATTAAATGCAAAATGGGAGTTGACACAGTTACTTTTTGCTGATGATACTGTGCTTATGGGAGATTCTAAAGAAAAGTTGCAAAGGTTAGTGGACGAGTTTGGGAGAGTGTGTAAAGGAAGAAAGTTGAAAGTGAACATCGATAAGAGTAAGGTGATGAGGGTATCAAACGATTTAAATAAAGAAAAATTGGATATCACATTGGAGAGAGGGATTATGGAAGAAGTAAATGTTTTCAGATATTTGGGAGTTGACGTGTCAGCGGATGGGTTTATGAAGGATGAGGTTAACCATAGAATTGATGAAGGAAAAAAGGCGAGTGGTGTGTTGAGGTATCTGTGGAGACAAAAAACGTCATCCATGGAGGCAAAGAAGGGAATGTACGAAAGTATAGTGGTACCAACACTCTTATATGGGTGTGAAGCATGGGTTGCAAATGCTGCAGCGAGTAGGAGGCTGGAGGCAGTGGAGATGTCCTGTCTAAGGGCAATGTGTGGTGTAAATATTATGCAGAAAATTCGGAATGTGGAAATTAGGAGAAGGTGTGGAGTTACTAAAAGTATTTGTCAGAGGGCTGAAGAGGGGTTTTTGAGGTGGTTTGGTCATTTAGAGAGAATGGATCAAAGTAGAATGACTTGGAGAGCGTATAAATCTGTAGGGGAAAGAAGGCAGGGTAGGGGTCGTCCTAGAAAAGGTTGGACGGAGGGGGTAAAGGAGGTTTTGTGGGCGAGGGGCTTGGACTTCCAGCAAGCATATGTGAGTGTGTTAGATAGGAGTGAATGGAGACAAATGGTTTTTGGGACATGACGATCTGTTGGAGTGTGAGCAGGGTAACATTTTGTGAAGGGATTCAGGGAAACCAGTTAATTGATTTAGTTGGACTTGTGTCCTGGAAATGGGAAGTACAATGCCTGCACTTTAAAGGAGGGGTCTGGGATAGTGACAGCTGGGAGGGATTATTCTCAGCTGTCGTATCTGAGCGCCTCTGCAAAGACAGTGATTATGTATGAGTGTGGTGAAAGTGTTGAATGATGATGAAAGTATTTTCTTTTTTGGGGATTTTCTTTCTTTTTGGGTCACCTTGCCTCGGTGGGAGATGGCCGACTTGTTAAAAAAAAGTGTAACATCCTTTCAATTTTGATACCACAATGTTCTATAACGTATGCCCTAAAAAAAGAGAAACAATTCTGGAACTTGTTTAATACATGTTCGGCAGGCCGGCTGGCTAGCTGATTTGCTTTGGCTGTCTCTATCTCCTTCTGTCTGTCTGTATCTATCTCTCTCTGTCTCTATCTCACAGGTACACATAAATACAGTTGTACATAGTGTAAATTACCTAGGATAACCCCAAAAAAATCAACACACAGTGCTATACAGTGGACCCCCGAGTTTCGGTCATAATTCATTCCAGAAGGCTGTTCAAGTGCCATTACCGAACGAATTTGTTCCCTTAAGGAAAAATGTAAATTAGATTAGTCCTTTCAGACCCCCAAAAATACACATACAAAAACACTTACAATATTAAACTTACATAATTGTTCGATTTCCGAGGTGACCGAAACTCGGGGGTCCACTGTACTATGCTTGTAGATTCAAGGCATAATAAGCATGACTGGCAAGTAATACACATTTTCACTTGTTCAGGAATCAGACGTGATCGACTCTGCATTGTGCGTAATACCTGTTGGGTCAAGAGCTGCTCTCTCGCTCTCTCTGGCCTGATCGGTAAAGCTCTCGCTTCACACGGCAAGGGTCTGTGTTTGATTCTCAGCACGGGTAGAAACACTGGGCGTGTTTCTTTACACCGGTTGTCTATGTTCACTCATCAGTAAAATGGATACCTAGGAGTTATTCGACTGATGTGGGTCACATCCTGGGACACGGACTTAATTTGCCCGAAATGCTCGGTTTTCTACATAGTAGTATGTCATTGATGTCAGCTAGGCTTGTATACCTTGTACAGTGGACCCTTGGTTTTCGTTCACCTCCAAACTCAAACAATTATGTAAATGTATTTTTGTAAGAGCTTTTGTAAGTGTATTTTTGGGGTTCTGAAACAACTAATCTACAGTGGACCCTTGAAAATCGTCTCCCTTGAGAATCGGCGAATTTGAAAATCTCTCTTTTTCGACAAAAAATCGACTTGAAAATCGTCCGTTAACTTGAAAAACGCCGGTCGTCTGAAACGCGTGCGCGTGGCCTCCCCGCCGCCTGGGCAAATAAACACATTGAGCGTCAGTGTGCCATTGTTTACCAGCGAGTGACCACCACCCACGCCGCCACCTATGCATTCATACCATACATTTTGTCAATATTCCATTCGTTTTAGTGCTTGCAACTGCTAAATAAGCTACCATGGGCCCAAAGAAAGCTCCTAGTGCCAGCCCTGTGGCAAAGAAAGTGAGAAACACAATAGAAGTTAAGAAAGAGATCATAGAAAAATATGAAAGTGGTGTACATGTGGCTGATCTTTCCAGGATGTATGGGAAGGCCCATTCAACCATCACTTCCATCTTGTTGAAGAAAAAGAAAATCAAGGAAGCTGATGTTGCGAAAGGGGTGAATATGCTATCGAAAATGAGATCGCAAAGAATCGAAGAGGTTGAGAAGTTGTTGCTTTTGTGGATCAGACAAAGAGAGTTAGCAGGAGATAGTGTTACACAGTCAATAATTTGCAAAAAGGCAAGGTAGTTGCATGACGATCTCATAAAGAAAAGTCCTGGAACGAGTGCTGATGTTGATGAATTCAAGGCCAGCAAAGGCTGGTTCGAAAATTTCAAGAAGCGAAGTGGCATACACAATGTTGTAAGGCATGGAGAGGCTGCAAGTTCTGACAAATGTGCGCCTGAAAAATTTGTTCATGAATTCAAGGGGTTCATAGTCTGAACAATTCAAACCCCAACAAGTGTTCAATTGTGATGAAACAGGCCTCTTTTGGAAGAAAATGCCAAAGAGGACCTACATTACTCAGGAGGAAAAGGCACTGCGAGGACACAAGCCTATGAAAGACAGGCTAACTCTCATGTGTGGCAATGGTAGTGGTGATTTCAAAGTGAAGCCTTTACTCGTGTATCACTCTGAAAATCCCAGTGTGTTCAAGAAGTATAGTGTTGCCAAAGCTAATTTGTGTGTTTTGGAAGGCTAACAGTAAGGCATGGGTCACCAGGGAAATTTTCCTTGATTGGTCCAATGAAGTGTTTGGCCCCAGTGTGAAGAAATACCTCCTGGAAAATAAATTGCCACTTAAGTGCCTCCTGGTAATGGACAATGCTCCTGGTCATCCTCCAGACATGGAAGAGCAAATGGTGAAGGATTTCAAGTTCATCAAAGTGAAGTTCTTGCCCCCTAATACCACTCCTCTCCTCCAGCCCATGGACCAGCAGGTCATTTCAAACTTCAAAAAAATCTACACCAGAGCAATGTTTCAAAGGTGTTTTGACATAACCTCAGGCAGTACTTTGACCCTAAGAGAGTTCTGGAAAGATCACTTTAATATCGTGCATTGCATACACCTTATAGGTAAGGCTTGGCAGGAAGTGACTCCCAGGACAATGAACTCTGCTTGGAGACCACTGTGGCCAGATTGTGTTGAAAAGAGGGATTTTGAAGGGTTTGGGAATGACTGACAGCCCTATGCCAGTTGTGGAAAAAATTGTGGAATTGGGGACGTCCATGGGGATGGAGGTTAGTGGTGAGGATGTGGAAGAGTTGCTGGTGGACCACGATGAAGAACTAAACACTGAAGAGCTGCAAGACCTTCAACTGCAAGAACAACAGACCAAAGCTCAGGAAATTGCTTCAGAGGAGGAAGGGAGAAGGAAGAAGTTGCTTTCTTCAGAGATTAAGATGTGTACAATGTGGACTAGAATGGAAAAATTTGTGGAGGAGCATCACCCTGACAAAGCTGTTGCAGGCCGTGTATGTGACATGTTCAATGACAATGTCTTGTCACATTTTAGGGACATTTTAAAGAACTGCCAGAAACAGACCTTTGTGGACAGTTATTTTGCAAGAAAGGCATCCAGTGACTCTCAACCTGGTCCTAGTGCCATTAAAAAACAAAGAAGGGAAGTAACCCCAGAAAAGGACTTGGTACCTGAAGTGTTAATGGAAGGGGATTCCCCTTCCAAACACTAGCAACACCTCCACCACCTTCTCCCCTCCTTCCTTCTTCCACACATCAACAACTCTTCAATAAAGGTAAGTGTCAATATATTACTATTTTATACTATGTACAGTATATATCTCATTGTTTTGTGTGTATGTAGATAAATGTACATTTAATGTGTAAAAAAAAAAATTTTTTTTACATACTTTTGGGTTTCTGGAACGGATTAATTTGATTTACATTATTTCTTATAGGGAAAATAGATTTGAAAATCGTCCATTTTGAAAATAGGCGGCCTCTCAGGAACGGATTAATAACGATTTTCAAGGGTCCACTGTAATTTACATTTGTCCTTATGGGAACACATTCGTTCGGTAATGGCACTCAAACAGCATTCTGGAAAGAATTTTCAACGAAAACCGAGGGTCCACTGTACATGTACTTGTAGTAAATAAAGATATTATTATACAGTGGTACCCCGACTTACAATATTTTTTCATTCCAGAATGCTGTTCAAGTGCCATTACCAAACGAATTTATCTCCATAAGAAATTATGTAAAATAGACTAGTCCTTTTAGACCCCCAAAATTACACTTACAAAAACATTTAAAAAAATAAACTTACATAAAAGGGTGAGTTTGGGGACCATCGTAAGTCGGGGTACCACTGTATTATTATAAATAAAAAAAAATTAGATATCACATTGGAGAGAGGGATTATGGAAGTAGTGAATGTTTTCAGATATTTGGGAGTTGACTTGTCAGCGGATGGATTTATGAAGGATGAGGTTAACCATAGAATTGATGAAGAAAAAAAGGTGAGTGGTGCGTTGAGGTATCTGTGGAGACAAAAAAACATTATCCACGGAGGCAAAGAAGGGAATGTACGAAAGTATAGTGGTACCAACACACTCATATGGGTGTGAAGCATGGGTTGCAAATGCTGCAGCGAGGAGGCGGCTGGAGGCAGTGGAGATGTCCTGTCTAAGGGCAATGTTTGGTGTAAATATTATGCAGAAAATTCGGAGTGTGGAAGTTAGGAGGTGTGGAGTTACTAAAAGTATTTGTCAGAGAGCTGAAGAGGGGTTGTTGAGGTGGTTTGGTCATTTAGAGAGAATGGATCAAAGTAGAATGACTTGGAGAGCGTATAAATCTGTAGGGGAAGGACGGCGGGGTAGGGGTCGTCCTCAAAAAGGTTGGAGGGAGGGAGTAAAGGAGATTTTGTTGTCGAGGGGCTTGGACTTCCAGCAAGCATGTGTGAGAGTGTTAGATAGGAGTGAATGGAGATGAATGGTTTTTGGGACCTGACGAGCTGTTGGAGTGTGAGCAGGGTAATATTTTGTGAAGGGATTCAGGGAAACCAGTTAATTGATTTATGTAGTTGGACTTGAGTCCTGGAAATGGGAAGTACAATGCCTGCACTTTAAAGGAGGGGTCTGGGATAGTGACAGTTGGGAGGGACTTATTCTCAGCTGTCGTACCTAAGCGCCTCTGCAAAGACAGTGATTATGTATGAGTGAGGTGAAAGTGTTGAATGATGAAAGTATTTTCTTTTTGAGGATTTTCTTTATTTTTGGGTCACCCTGCCTCGGTGGGAGACGGCCGACTTGTTGAAAAAAAAAAAGTAGACAGGAAGACAGAAACACAGGCAGACAGAAAGACAGATAAGCAGAGACAGAGATAAACATACACAGAGCTAGATAGACAGAAACAGACAGACGTGTTTAATTGTAACAGTGAAAAATAAATCCAAGGCAGTGCATGATCATCAAATGTTACTCCACGAGTGACACTCCACTGGCAGTGGAGTGACAGACAGAAACAAACAGATAGACAGACATGTTTGTGTAACAGTGAAAAATAAAGCCAAAGCAGTGCACAATCATCAAATGTCACTCCACCGTGCTTCAAGGAGCTTCATATATACTCCAGCATTTCTAAAACATTGCTGGGACCTGGTGAAAAAGGCAAAAACAATTTCTTATTTTTCTTATTTAAAAATGCATAACAAAAAAATTAGGGTGTTTTTTTACATAAGAAGGAACACTGCAGCAGGCCTACTGGCCCATGCGAGGCAGGTCCAAGTCTCCAACCGGCTTAAGCCAATGCCCCGACCCAGCCAGGTCAGGTTACATTCACTTAGGGAAGGAGCACGGCATCTGACCTAGTGGCACAAGCTAATCAGGACCAACTCACACCCACCCGCACCCACTCATATATTTATCTAGCCGACCACCTGGATTTAACCCTCCCCAGGTAAACTCCAGGTAGTCAGGTCACTTCCACTTAAGAAATTAGTACAGCATCTGACCTAGTAGCACAAGCTAGTCAGGTCCAACTCGCACCCACCCACACCCACTCATGTATTTATCTAACCTATTTTTAAAACTACACAACGTCCCAGCCCCTATGACGGTACTCGTGAGTTTGTTCCACTCATCCACAACTCTATTACCAAACCAGTGCTTTCCTATATCCTTCCTGAATCTGAACTTTTCCAACTTGAAACCATTGCTGCGAGTCCTGTCTTGGCTGGATATTTTCAGTACGCTATTTACATCCCCTTTATTTATTCCTGTTTTCCATTTACAGTGGACCTTTGGTTAACGAAATTAATCCGTTCCAGGAGCTCTTTCTTAATCTGAATCTTTCGTTATCTGAAACCTTATTTCCCATAAGAAATAATGTAAATACAATTAATTCGTTCCACAAAAAAATAATCACTCAAAATAAAAAAAAATAACATTTACTTACCTTTATTGAAGAGACTTGCAGGCATCTGGAAGATAGTATAGTTGATGACTGGAGCAGGTGTTAGTGGTTGGAAGGGGAATCCCCCTCCAAAAGGACTTCAGGTGACAAGTCCCTCTTTGGGGTTACTTCCCTTCTTGGTCTTTTAATGCCACTAGGACCAGCTTGAGAGTCACTAGACCCCTGCCTGGTGAAGTAGCTGTCCAGAGTCCTCTGTTTCTGGCGACTCTTCAACACTTTTCTGAAGTACAACATGGCTCTGTCACTGAAGTGGTTGCACAGAAGGCTCATTTCAGCTTGCTCAGGGTGGTATCTTTCAACAAATGTCTGCAACTCATTCCACTTTGTACACATCTCCTTAAGCACTGAAGAAGGCACCTCCTTATCTCTCTCTCTCTTCCTGTGAAGCAATAACCTCAGCTGTGGTCTGTTGCTGTTCCAGATGAAGCTCTTGCAGCTCTTCAGTTGTTAGCTCTATCCTGTGCTCCTCCACCAACTCTTCCGATGGTGTTCCTCACTCTCTTTACCACAGGGGTGCCACTAGGAAGATTCTTTGGACCCAGGGTGACTTATTTCACAGTGGCAATAACTAAACCACCAAAAAAGGCACCAAATATATTGTGAATCTTTGAAAGAGCACGCTAGGTAATGTTCTCTCAATGGTAAACAACGCTTCACTGGCGTCCTGCGCTTGCGCGGAGCAAGCGGACACGTCTAATACCTTTCGGTAACTGAGGATTTTTTCGCTAACCGATTACGAAAAAAGCTTTCGTTTTCCGAAATTTTCGTTAACGGGACCTTTCGTTAACCGAGGGTCCACTGTATACACCTCAATCATATCCCCCCTAAATCTATGCCTTTTTAGAGAGTGCAGATTCAGGGCCCTTAGTCTATCCTCATAGGGAAGATTTCTGATACATGGGATCAACTTTGTCATCCTCCTCTGTACGTTTTCCAGTGCATTTATATCCATTCTGTAATACGGTGACCAGAACTGTGCAGCATAATCTAAATGAGTTGAAGAACAACCTGAGGACTTCTATTATTTATACTTCTTGATATGAAGCCAAGGATTCTGTTAGCTTTATTGCGAACACTTATGCACTGTTGTCTTAGTTTCAGATTACTACTAACCAGAACTCCTAAATCCTTCTCGCAATCACAAGTATTAAGATCAACATTATTCAGTTTATATGTGGCATGGTTATTGTCCTGCCCAACATTTAGAACTTTGCATTTGTCTACATTAATCTGCATCTGCCACTTCTCTGACCACTGCATCAGTCTATTCAAATCATCCTGGAGTGCTCTAATGTCCTCATTAGAATGAATTGGACAGCCTATTTTGGTGTCATCAGCAAATTTGCTTATGTTGCTATTTATTCCCTCATCTATGTTGTTTATGTATATTGTAAACAACAGGGGGCCCAAAACTGACCCCTGTGGAACACCGCTTGAGACGTGCCCCCATTCTGATTTCTCTCCATTTATGCAAATTCTCTGCCGCCTATTTGTCAACCATGCCTCTACCCAGGAAAAAATTTCTCCTCCTATTCCGTGTGCCTTAAGTTTCCTCAGTAGCCTCTGTGGAACTTTATCGAAAGCCTTACTGAAGTCCATATACACGAATTAAGGGCATTTCAATTTATTTCAATGAGGAAAATTGATTTGATATACGGGCAAATTGAGTTACGATCTGGGTCACACAACGAATTAAACTTGTAAGTCAAGGTACCACTGTACTGAAAAAAATACTCTCCTCGCATAACTTTACTTGAGCCCCTTTCCTCATAAAAAAAAAACTGCAGCTTTTTATAACCTATAACCTATTGCACAAATTTGAGGCACATGCCACATAGTACCATTAGTATAACCTCTCCTCATTTAACGACAGAGTTCCATACCTAAGACCACGTCAGTAAGCGAATTCGTCACTAAGTGAGGAGCATACTATAATGGTAGTGGGTTTGTGTCAACTATCTTTGATATTGTTTTAATGTCACCTTTGCACCGTTTATAACATTTCTGGTATATTTTTAAATATTTATACAGTAGTGTACTGTATATTGTAATAAACAGAATAGAGGAAATCAGCTCTATTATACATTATTTAGACATCCATACTGGTCAGAGAGCCCGTCGAAAGTCCGAGGCGTCGGTAAACGAGTACGTTGCTAAGCGAGGAGAGGCTGTATATGCTTTTTACAAATACACGAAGGAAACACTGTAGGTTCTTACCATCGTCTAAGTATTTCTCAATGGTTCCACACATGCCCCTTCCAGTCATAAAGCTTGGTTCTACTGCAATCTCATCTTGTGTCTTTCTCCTAACTTCAACAATTATAGCCAGTACACTCAACAGCTTATATTTCCTTATAATTCTTACATTTCTGTCCTCACTTCCTCTACAATGTCCATTTTTTTATGCACTTACTCCTATATGTATTTTTTTTTATTATTAACACATTGGCCGTCTCCCACCAAGGCAGGGTGGCACGAAAAAGAAAAACTTTCATCATCATCATTCACTCCATCACTGTCTTGCCAGAAGTGTGATTTCACTACAGTTATAAAACTGCAACATTAACACCCCTCCTTCAGAGTGCAGGCACTGTACTTCCCATCTCCAGGACTCAAGTTCGGCCTGCCGGTTTCCCTTAATCCCTTCATAAATGTTACCTTGCTCACACTCCAACAGCACATCAAATCCTTAAAACCATTTGTCTCCATTCGCTCCTATCACATTCACACATGCTTGCTGGAAGTCCAAGCCCCTCAAACACAAAACCTCCTTTACCCCAATCCCTCCAACCTTTCCTAGGCTGACCCCTACCCTGCCTTCCCTCCACTATGGATGTATACATTCTTGAAGTCCTTCTTTTTTGTTCCATCCTCTCTACATGTCCAAACCACCTCAACAACCCCTCCTCAGCCCTTTGGATAATAGTTTTGGTAATCCCGCACCTCCTCCTAATTTCCAAACTACGAATTCTCTGCATTATATTCACACCACACATTGCCCTCAGACATGAATCTCCACTGCCTCCAGCCTTCTCCTTGTTGCAACATTCACCACCCATATAAGAGTGTTGGTATAACTATACTCTCATACATTCCCCTTTTTGCTTCCATGGACAAAGTTCTTTGTCTCCACAGACTCTTAACTGCACCACTTGCCTTTTTTCCCTCATCTATTCTATGAGTCACCTCATCTTTCATAGACCCATCTGCTGACATGTCCACTCCTAAATATCTGAATACATTTACCTCTTCCATACTCCCTTCCTCCAATCTGATATCCAATCTTTCGTTACCTAATTTTTTTGTTATCCTCATCACCTTACTCATTCCTATATTCACTTTTAATTTCCTTCTTTTACATACCCTACCAAACTCATCCACCAACCTCTGCAACTTCTCTTCAGAATCTCCCTAAAGCAGTGTCATCAGCAAAGAGCACTGTGACAACTCCAACTTTGTGTTAGATTTTTTATCTTTTAACCCACACACCTCTTGCCAACACCCGAGCATTCACTTCTCTTACAACCCATCTCTAAATAAATTGAACCACCATGGTGACATCACACATCCTTGTCTAAAGCCTACTTTTACCGGGAAATAATCTCCCTCTCTCCTACATACTCTAACCTGAGCCTCACTATCCTCATAAAAACTCTTCACTGCTTTCAGTAATTTACCTCCTATTCTGTACAGTTGCAAGAACTGCCACATTGTTCCCCTATCCACCCTGTCATACGCCTTTTCCAAATCCATAAATGCCACAAAAACCGCTATCCTTATCTAAATACTGTTCACCTATATGTTTCACTGTAAACACTTGGTCTACACACCCCCTACCCTTCCTAAAGCCTCCTTGTTCATCTGCTATCCTACTCTCCATCTTACTCTCAATTCTTTCAATAATAACTACCACACACTTTACTAGGTATACTCAACAGACTTATTTCCCTATAATTATTGCACTCTCTTTTGTCCCCTTTGCCTTTATACAGAGGAACTATGCATGCTCTCTGCCAATCCCTAGGTACCTTACCCTCTTCCATACATTTACTAAATAAAAGCACCAACCACTCCAAAACTATATCCCCACCTGCTTTTAACATTTCTATCTTTATCCCATCAATCCCAGCTGCCTTACCTCATTTCATTCTACCCACTGCCTCACGAACTTCCCCCACACTCACAACTGGCTCTTCCATACTCCTACAAGAAGTTATTCCTCCTTGCCCTATACACGAAATCACAGCTTCCCTATCTTCATCAACATTTAGCAATTCCTCAAAATATTCCCTCCATCTTCCCAATACCTCTAACTCTCCATTTAATAAATCTCCTCTTACTTTTAACTATCAAATCCATTTGTTCCATAGGCTTCCTCAACTTATTAATTTTCAACAAAATTTGTTGAAGTCATTTGTATTTATGACTTCTAAATATACTCACTGATCTCATTGAGAACTTCCTTGGGAAGCCAGTCATAGTCCACATCATCTCTCTTGGTGGTTCCCATCTCCACAACAACCTTCTTGCCTCCTTTCCTGTGGCCAAATGAGGAGAGAAAGTGATGCCCTGCCACAAGCAGCAGCACACTAAAGGCTAGCATAAATACATACAGGAAGAATGTTTCTCCATCCATTCCCTCATCAAGTTCGACAATGCTGACTGTTTGATTGAAGACTGCTTCCAAGAATGCATTGCCATCCTGGAGAAGGAATAAAATTCACCAAAACACTAACCATAATTATATGAATCAGAATCAGATATTAATTTATAAGAATTACACTATGTTGAATTAATTATAAGAGATGGTATTTTATAAGAACATAAGAAAAGTAGGTCTTAGACAGGGATATGTAATGTCACCATGGTTGTTTAATATATTTATAGATGGGGTTGTAAAAGAAGTAAATGCTAGGGTGTTGGGGAGAGGGGTGGGAATAAATTATGGAGAATTAAATGCAAAATGGGAGTTGACACAGTTACTTTTTGCTGATGATACTGTGCTTATGGGAGATTCTAAAGAAAAGTTGCAAAGGTTAGTGGACGAGTTTGGGAGAGTGTGTAAAGGTAGAAAGTTAAAAGTGAACATAGATAAGAGTAAGGTGATGAGGGTATCAAACGATTTAATTAAAGAAAAATTGGATATCACATTGGAGAGAGGGATTATGGAAGAAGTAAATGTTTTCAGATATTTGGGAGTTGACGTGTCAGCGGATGGGTTTATGAAGGATGAGGTTAACCATAGAATTGATGAAGGAAAAAGGTGAGTGGTGCATTGAGGTATCTGTGGAGACAAAAACGTTATCCATGGAGGCAAAGAAGGGAATGTACGAAAGTATAGTGGTACCAACACTCTTATATGGGTGTGAAGCATGGGTTGCAAATGCTGCAGCGAGGAGGAGGCTGGAGGCAGTGGAGATGTCCTGTCTAAGGGCAATGTGTGGTGTAAATATTATGCAGAAAATTCGGAATGTGGAAATTAGGAGAAGGTGTGGAGTTACTAAAAGTATTTGTCAGAGGGCTGAAGAGGGGTTGTTGAGGTGGTTTGGTCATTTAGAGAGAATGGATCAAAGTAGAATGACTTGGAGAGCGTATAAATCTGTAGGGGAAGGAAGGCGGGGTAGGGGTCGTCCTAGAAAAGGTTGGAGGGAAGGGGTAAAGGAGGTTTTGTGGGCGAGGGCTTGGACTTCCAGCAAGCATGTGTGAGCGTGTTAGATAGGAGTGAATGGAGACGAATGGTTTTGGGACATGACGATCTGTTGGAGTGTGAGCAGGGTAACATTTTGTGAAGGGATTCAGGGAAACCAGTTAATTGATTTATTTGGACTTGAGTCCTGGAAATGGGAAGTACAATGCCTGCACTTTAAAGGAGGGGTCTGAGATAGTGACAGCTGGGAGGGACTTTTCTCAGCTGTCGTATCTGAGCTCCTCTGCAAAGACAGTGATTATGTATGAGTGTGGTGAAAGTGTTGAATGATGAAAGTATTTTCTTTTTGGGGATTTTCTTTCTTTTTGGGTCACCCTGCCTCGGTGGGAGACGGCCGACTTGTTGGGAAAAAAAAAAAAAAAAAAAAAAAGAACATAAGAAAGGAGGAACACTGCAACAGGCCTACTGGCCCATACTTGGCAGGTCCATATCAAAACCAACCCACCAACAAAAATATTTGTGCAACCCATCCCAATCGCCATCCAAGCAAGAAGCCCCTCCAACACACCTCCCCCCCCCTCCAACAACTGTGCAAGTCCTGTTCAAATCCAACCCCTCTCACTCACAAGAACACAGAAATAAGGAACACTGCATCAAGCCAACTGATCCACACTAGGCAAAACCCAAAACCAATCCCACAAACAAAAACTCCTACCCAACCCACCTACTCCATCCATGGAATATGCTTTGATATTCAGGGCACTATAAAATAGGGTACTGAAGGAGCTGAAGCACCTGGTTCATCACAAGGGCACTGAATGAGCCGAAGCACCTGGTCCATCACCAGGATACTGAGGGAGCCGAAGCACCTGGTCCATCACTAGGGTGCTGAGGGAGCCGAAACACCTGGTCCATCACCAGGGTACTGAAGGAGCCGAAGCACCTATTACATCACCAGGGTACTGAAGGAGCTGAAGCACCTGGTACATCATTAGGGTACTGAGGGAGCAGAAGCACCTGGTCCATCACCAGAGTACTAAGGGAGCAGAAGCACCTGGTCCATCACCAAGGAACTGAATGAGCCCAAGCACCTGGTCCATCACCAGGGTACTGAGGGAGCCGAAGCACCTGGTCCATCACCAGGGTACTGAGGGAGCCGAAGCACCTGGTCCATCACCAGGGTACTGAGGGAGACGAAGCACCTGGTCCATCACCAGGGAACTGGTGATGGAATCGGCCGGTGTTAATAATAAAAAAAAAAAAAAAATATATACTGAGGGAGCAGAAGCACCTGGTCCATCACCAGGGTACTGAGGGAGACGAAGCACCTGGTCCATCACCAGGACACTGGTTCATCACCAGAAGCACCTGGTCCATCACCAGAGTACTGAGGGAGCCGAAGCACCTGGTCCATCACCAAGGAACTGAATGAAAAGTTAATATTTAGCAGAGTTTGGGCAAGTCATAGATTAATTATTATTTAAGAGGGGAACATTCAGTATAATAAAATTTGTTGGCACTATCATAAATTGTGCTGATATTTAGATTTGCTTGACAACCAGTGTTTGAAAAAGAAAAAAATATTCTACTCCATATTTTTCTTCTTGCCTTAGTTTACAAATTTATATACAACTTTAAAATCAACCACTTAAGCCCTGCCATATACATTGAACGGGAGAGAGACCATGAAAATTTTTAATATCAGTTCCTTATTTAACCCTTTCAGTGTCCATTACATGGAACTACATCATTAGTGCAAGAGTCCCTCACAGAGTTCTACATCATAAGTTCAGCTCAAGTCAGATAAGCTGTGAGTGGTAAATTTTAACCTAGATACGAGAGAATGGGTCTGCACAGTATAAAAAAAAATCCTTTTCCACATGGTGCATGATGGGAAAAGCAAAACTGACCATGTGTTTGGTTTAAAATAGCAACTTTGAGTTTTCTAGGTTTTTATGGTTTTATTGGCTGTTTCTTTTTTTTTTTTTTATTATTAACACATCGGCCGATTCCCACCAAGGCAGGGTGGCCCGAAAAAGAAAAACTTTCATCATCATTCACTCCATCACTGTCTTGCCAGAGGGGTGCTTTACACTACAGTTATAAAACTGCAACATTAACACTCCTCCTTCAGAGTGCCGGCACTGTACTTCCCATCTCCAGAACTCAAGTCCGGCCTGCCGGTTTCCCTGAATCCCTTCATAAATGTTACTTTGCTCACACTCCAACAGCACGTCAAGTATTAAAAACCATATGCCTCCATTCACTCCTATCAAATACGCTCACACATGCTTGCTGGAAGTCCAAGCCCCTCGCGCACAAAACTTCCTTTACCCCCTCCCTCCACCCTTTCCTAGGCCGACCCCTACCCCGCCTTCCCTCCACTACAGATTTATACACTCTCGAAGTCACTCTGTCTCGTTCCATTCTCTCTACATGTCCAAACCACCTCAACAACCCCTCCTCAGCTCTCTGGACAATCGTTTTGGTAATCCCGCACCTCCTCCTAATTGGCTGTTTCTTGGTATCATTTAACAGAATGGAAGACACACTAGAGAATTCAAGTTGGTTTCAGGACCAGAAGTAGCTTGAAATTGTGCTCAAAGATGAAATGTTCGATTTTTGTTGACTTTCCAAAGGATGGGTAAGGTCCCCTACCCCCCTCAGGTCTGATTTATGGGTGTGATTTAATTACTGGTTATATTTTAGTATCTGGGAAATAAGAGTAAATCTTACATTTTTGTGTGATTATGAATTCAAAATGGAAGACAATGTAATATAGGAGAGGCCTAGGGATACAATTAATGGACATAGGAAATGTTTTAGTGCCAGGAAGGTCTACACTGTTTATTTTGCCCTCTATTTTTAAATTGGTATTTTTTGGTGTAAAATTGGCCAAATTACCAATTTATATGCACTTGATGGGGTAGATGTAATAGTTACATGGGCAGTTTCATGTCCTCAAATGACAGAATGGAAAGCATACTATCGAAATACCTAAGAATTTTGTCAAATTGAGCAATGAAATTTACTTAAAATAAGACTCAAAATGGGCAAAATTGCCAGTGTATAAATTGTGCCCAGACTACTTACAAACCTACATAATTCCATACGTTTTCCAACAAATTTACTTCTTTTGGTATCATTATCTTCAGAAAAAGATTCTCTACCATTTCAAAAGAAAAATGAATTTAGTTTCTTTTTTTAAAAAAAGAGGACACTGTAAGCAGTATTAATTTTTGGGGTCTGCACAGTGAAAGGGTTGAAAAGAAATAATATTTAACCAAAATGTTGATCAATCTAGAAGCAGCAAATGCAATCCAGAATGAATAAAGAAACAAGCCAAAATTAGTAGGCATAAAATTATTTTCTAGTCTAAATTTATTTTGGCATTAAATAAAATTAACATTCACGTTAGACATTCTGGATTGCACAGCAAAAAAAGAGCAAAGACTCCAAGTGATAAGGTATACTGCCAATGATAACTAGCATGATATATAAATTTAAAGTATGATATTATTAATAGTAAATGTTCAAAAGAATAGGTTCACTTACAGCATCATGATAGGCAAGGTTGACTGTAAGTCCCAAAGGTCGAGCAGCAAATGCCTCAGCAGGGTAGAATGAATACATGACGGTGGCCTCCTGACGTGGCTTGACAGCACGGTTATAAGGAATAGCAGTGAAATTTTGAATGTAGAAGTTGAAATCCATAGGATAACGGAAGGAAGCATCAATAGCGTCTAAAATAAAATCTTTGTCACCATTGTTTGTAAAACCAACAAGAAACTCAACAAGTTTTCCAGCAGGCAGTTCTGCAATTAAGAAAAATTGCATTGAAAATTGCAAAAATGATTAGTAAACAAGTGTTACTAAGAACAGTTTAACATTTTACTTATACTGACAAAACTTTATATTAACACAAATGTACAGCATTACCATAATAATTGTTACACTGCTGTCAGTTAGATTCTTAAAACTTGCCCCTGTTTCCCCAGTTCAAAGAAAGCAATCTACATCTATTGCTAGACATTACTAAGCAAGGAGTGAGTAAATTACATAAAATTTTACATTAGTTGCAATGTCTCTAACCTGTTCCTGAACCAACAGGTTTGGTAAAAAGCATAACAGTGTCTGCATCAGGTGACCCTTTTGCTGTTGCTTCCTCCTCCTCTTCTTCCTCCTCTTCTCCTCCTTCAGCCGTATCTATTTCACCACCTGTGCCATCATCAACATTTACTTCATCATCACTAAGATCATCTTCCTCTCCTTCCACCTCATCCTCCTGTGCCCAAGCTGTCATTTTCCCTGTAATATAATGAAAAATAAAAAAACAAAATAAAACAAAAACATACATAGCATCATTAATTACCAATGATATTCAAACAATGACCCTGTATGTCCAAGGAAGGGATGGGTTACTGTGCACCTGAGGTGGGTGGTGGTGAGAATATAAATGCTGCCTGCCTTCGTGTAATGACCAGACTTTTACCTCTGTGCAGTAAAGTGCGGCAATAGACTTTGGTATATGAACAGTGTTTTCCCTCAGAGTTTCTTCCATTTTCCCGAGTAGTCACAAACTACAGTGGACCCTCGGTTAACGAATACCCCGGAAATCGTGCAATTATGTAAGTATAATTTTGTAAGTTCTTGTGGAAGTGTATTTTTGGGGGTCTGAAATAGACTAACCTACGTGAAATTTTTCCTTAAGGGAGTAAATTCGTTCGGTAATGGCACTTGAGCAGACTTCAGGAGTGAAGTTTTTACGAAACTCGGGGTTCCACTGTATAGCCAAAGCCTTTCACAGGTGATATATAATGCTTACTGGTTTAACACTTCCCATAAATGTAATCAATTACACATTATAATGTGTATAGATCTATGTAGTGGTGATAAATTTTAAAGATTCAATGACGAGCTGTTGGAGTGTGAGCAGGGTAATATCTTGTGAAGGGATTCAGGGAAACCAGTTAGCCGGACTCGAGTCCTGGAAATGGGAAGTACAATGCCTGCACTTTAAAGAAGGGGGTTGGGATATTGGCAGTTTGGAGGGACTTCTACTGTCATATCTGAGCGACTCTGCAAAGACAGTGATTATGTATGAGGTGAAAGTGTTGAATGATGATGAAAGTATTGTCTTTTTGGGGATTTTCTTTCTATTTGGGTCACCCTGCCTCAGTGGGAGGCGACCGACGTGTTGAAATAAAAAATCTAAGATAACCTAGGAAAGCCAAAAACATTGTTTTTTATTGGGGGGTTTCCAATGTGGTGACTAAGTACTTATATTAAAAAATAAAATTAACAAGTTTTAAGTAATCTTTGCATACATAACAAAAATATTAATTAAAATTAAGTTGAGGTCCATATACGTATATTTAATATTAAGTTGAGGTCCTTCTTACAACTACAGTGGTACCTTGACTTATGAGTACCCCAACTTATGAGGTTTTTGAGTTACAAGCCGCCGCTTGGTCGATTTTTTGCTTCGAGTTGCGAGCCAGAATCCAAGTTACGAGCGAAAAAAAAATATTTACTGAAAATGACATTTGGCAAGAACCCCAGCCTAAATGGCAAAACGAAAGGTGAATTTGGGACTTAGTACTTATAAAACAATGCTTGTGCGATGTTATCACTGGAGGTAATCGTGTAATTATCTTTAGTTATTCTACAAAAAAAATAAAGTTGCTAAGTTTTTGACATCTGCAAAATATCTTGCCCTTTACTCCCACACAAATCCCAAAATATTTGGAATATTTCCAATATTCCACAAGCCAATTGTAGAACAATAATTTTTTTATGATTCTTGTCAATATTATTGCATTTCTTCAATAATAAATGGTGGGCTTCATGAAATAAGTCAATAACTTACTTCCGAGATATTCATAAATCACTGTACTAGTGCAATTAGCCTCTCAAAAACTCTGTTTTCTCTTACACAGGACCAAAGAACACGTTATAGGAAGGAGCAGTAATGATTTTATATGCTCGGACTGGTCCTGGACACTCGCTATATTATGGCCTATTTTATTCATTCTAGAGTATATATCATGTTTCTATGTTACTTATAGTGTTTATTATATCATATTAGATCAATTCTGATAGATAAATAAGCCATAGAGTTGATATTAGCATTATGAAGTATTTTTTTCCTGCCCCTGGGGTTTTTTTGGGAGCTGGAATGGATTAATAGCATTTCAATTAATTTCAATGAAGAAAATTGATTTGATATACGAGCAAATTAAGTTACGAGCTAGATCACGAAACGATTTAAACTCGTAAGTCAAGGTACCACTGTACTGACTTCGAGAAAAAAAAAAAAGTTTTTTTGGGGATGGGTGGGGGAGAATTTGCAGAAAATGCAACTATCCACATTACTAGAGCTATAGGTGTCCTGTAGCTTGATTGCTAGTTCATTCAGCTCACACACTGAGGTCCGTGATTCGATCCCCGGTATGGGTGGAAATATCAGGACGCGTTTCCTTAAGACAACTGCTGTCTCTGTTCATCTATCAGTAAAATAGGTACCTGGATGTTAGTTTACTGGTGTGGGTTGCATCCTAGGGACAAAATTAACCTAATTTGCCCAAAATGCTCTGCATAACGAGGGGTTTCTATATAGTAGTATGTCAGTGATGTCAGCTTGGACTGTATACCTTGTACATGTACTTGTAGAAATAGAGACCACTAATACTACTACTATTTAATAGTGAAAATTATAAATTATCTCTAAAATACGAAGATGATTAAAAAAATTAAAATAATCTTGAGGGTACATAAGGGCACAAAGTGCACTCAGTAGATTTAACTATGATGACCCAATAGTCAAACAATGTAAGTAAGATTATTTAGGCACAGGTACGCATAAGTACAATTATTATACACACTGTAAATTACCTAGGATAATATATTGCCAATGGAGTAGGGATAAGCAAATCTCTTACCCCACACACTAGTGTTCATGGTTCAATCACCGCCCGGGAAGAAATATTAGGCATGATTAATTACACCTGCTGTTCCTGTTTACCTAGCAGTAGTAGCTATCTGGGTGTCAGCCGACTGGTGTGGGTCGCATCCTGGGGGACAACACTGAATGACCCTAATGGAAATATGAGTCTCTCAATGATGCACTGACTTTCTTGGGTTATCCTGGGTGCCTAACCCTCCCCCGGGTTAAATATCCCAACAAATCTTATTTTTATCTTGCCTCCGCTAGTCGTGATGATGAGAGGCAAGACCAACAATAACAATAACAGGAGCTTCTTCATTCCTGGAAACATGATGATAATGTATCAGCGTCACTTTCCAACAGCTTGACTGGTGTGTGAGAGGTCTAGTAACTATGGAATGGTGCTGCAGCGTCACTTTCCAACAGCTTGACTGGTGTGTGTCTGGACCCAGACAACCCTGGCTATACACTCGCTGCCACTCATCATTATCTCTTTATTTTCACTGACTTTATAAAGCGTCGGCTGTTAATAAAACTAAACTCATCTCGTTTTTATTGTGTATTAGCCAATGTTCATCACGGCATTGATTTACAATAATGAGAAAAATTCATTATTTTTAATATTTAGGATAGATAATAAAGTTGTCATTTAACGTTGTATAGTAGTGACGTGCCGGCACCTGGAACACAGGAACATGGAATGAACCGTCCGTGGAGCCAAGACAGCCAACCATACTCTTTTTATCTATTAAATTACAAAATAATTACAACTTTCCAGTAACAATATAATTTCACAAAACCACGCTAAAATTTGTATATTTTAAACAGTGTAAATAATGATATTTTTAAATTAGAGGACTATATTTACATTATAAATATTATAAAGTATAATGTTGGTCAAAGTGTTGGCGTGTTGACGTTTCACATTCCTTGTGCACACATGGCTGTCTCACCCAGGAACGGACTGATGTGTTGAGGAGGAGGCACTCAGTGGAGCTTCAGGTGTTGCAGGGTGTTGCTGGACACTTCAAACTGTGTCTTATGCCAGTGAAGTTCTCTTGATCCAGGAAATCTTGGCTACAGTCCCCTTCCTTGGATCAAACCTAATTACCTCCTTTTCACAAGGCGCTGTATAGCTCATGCAGGCTTAGCGCTTCACCCTTTAAGGAGTCTCGATCCCAATGGAGGGCTCTAGATCCAAGGCATTGGACCTATCCTCCCTTTCCTTAGATCAAACCTGCTTGCAATTTCATTCCCAGGCGATGTTTAATGCCCGTCGTCTGCAGTCTAATAAAGTGACGAGGATAGTGAAGTTTATTAAAAACTTGCTCAATGAGGGAGCATTCTTCCTCAAGGAACTCACTGCAGACAACGGGCATTAAACATCTTCAACACACCCAGAGAAGACACTGCTGAGAAGAGATACATAGTCCTTCCCACCAACTCCATTGTCAAACACATTTCCAACATTTTTTTTTCCAATACCTCATTCCAAGTATCTACCTCCACATCGACCACCATCAAGGACATTACCAGTAACAGACAGGACAAGCTTCGATCCACTGCAGGGGTATAAGAACATAAGAATGGAGGAACACTGCAGAAGGCCTACTGGCCCATACAAGGCAGGTCCTTATCAAAACCACCACTACTGTGGGGAATTGAGAGAGATAAGTCTATCTGGGACACCACCACTAGCAATAAACAAACTCCCAGGGAGATGACCGACTTGTATAATTTTACCACAGTCATTCCCTTTAAGGTATGTGAGAACTTTACCCGCTCCTGGCCGCACCCAAGGGGTACCTTCAATATTCTCGTTAACCCACTGCACTCTGGACCAGTATAAATAAATCTGAGAAGATCATTTATTATAATTATGATATATTAAATTTAAGTGGACTGTATTGGTTATTAAACAACTGATCAAACAGGAGAAGAGGTAGAGAACACACAGTTAAGTTAACATGACCATCACTCACCTAATTAACAGCATCATAGCGCTGTATCGTAGATCGTTGACCTAGCTAAAGTACATCTACTGTGCGTAACAATATCATTGGCCAATAACAAAGTTGCAAGCAGAGTACTTAGCTTTAGATGAGGGAGTCGTTCCGTTGTTGACGTCCTCCTGTGATCTGATTCGATCGCGATGGTAATAGTTGTCTGGTCGAGTCAAGGAAGGTTAATTTCCGTGCACTCTTATACGCCCACGAGACCGGGCGTTAGTTAACATGTGGTTGGTCAGGGTAGCGAATCAGATCCTCTCACTAATCCAACCTTTTGTACTGTTTATACATATAACTTTACATATTACGTATATCCTGGCTTAATGCCCCACTAGTTTATACATATTCACCGTCTCGATACTTGGATTTCGAGTAGATAACTTGCGATATGTTAGTGCATCTCCTCCACCTCCAACATGGCGGTCGGGGTATGGCGTACCCAAGCTAGACCCGCCCAGTACAATCAACCCCTGATTATTTACAACTCAGTTTCACTATATTCACCATTTCCCAAAGTTCATCGAATATATTTCAGTCTCTTCTAAGAGGAAACTCCCCTGCATCAGGGTTACGACTTTATCCTGCCATATGGTCATTTCACTCAGTTCAAATAGGCCTATGACCGCGTCACTCGCCGGCGGCACACCTTATTTCACAATTATTGTTCTATTACTGGACCTCCTGGACCGATTGTCCCACTTTATATTCACCACTTCACTGGATATTCCTCCACATTACGAAAGGAGGTAATTAAATCCGATTTGGTGGGCGGAGTCTCCAAATTCGACAGGCCATTTCACCACCTGATCTCGGGTCGGTAGGCTCCCTGTTCACTCTGCCCATTCCCCTCTACCCAGCTTCCCTGCCCACTTGACAAGGCATCTCGCGCATGCGTGTTAATTCGTTGGTTCTTTTCAGTTAATGTTAAGCCAACAGCAACACATTAATGATATCTGTGGGGAATTGTGAGAGAAGTCTATCTGGGACACCGCCACTAGCAATAAACAAACTCCCAGGGAGATGACCGACTCGTATAAATTTTACCACAGTCATTCCCTTTAAGGTATGTGAGAACTTTACCCGCTCCTGGCCGCACCGAGGGGGTACCTTCAATATTCTCGTTAGCCCATTGCACTCTAGACCAGTATAAATAAATCTGAGAAGATCATTTATTATAGTTATGTTAGGTTAAATTTAAGTGGACTGTATTGGTTGTTGAACAACTGATCACACGGAGAAGAGGTAGATAACACATAGTTCAATTAACATGACCAACACTCACCTAATTAACAGCATCATAGCGGTGTATCGTAGATCGTTGACCTAGCTAAAGTACATCTACTGTGCGTAACAATATCATTGGCCAATAACAAAGTCGACAACAGAGTACTTAGCTTTAGATGAGGGAGTCGTTCCATTGTTGGCGTCCTCCTGCGATCTGATTCGATCGCGATGGTGTTAGCTGTCTCGTCGAGTCAAGGAAGGTTAATTTCCGTACACTCTTATACGCCCACGAGACCGAGCGTTCGTTAACATGTGGTTGGTCGGGGTAGCGAATCAGATCCTCGCACTAATCCGACCGTTTGTACTGTTTATACATATAACTTTACATATTATGTGTATCCTGGCTTAATGCCCCACTAGTTTATACACATTCACAGTCTCGATACTTGAATTTCGAGTAGATAACTTGCGATATGTTAGTTCATTTCAATCACATCCAATATGGCGGTCGGGGTATGGCGTACCCAAGCCAGACCCGGTCGCTACAATCAACCCCTGATTATTTAAAACTCGGTTTCACTACATGAACTCCCCTGCATCAGGGTTACGACTTTATCCTGCCGTATGGTTATTTCACTCAGTTCAAATAGGCCTATGACCGCGTCACACGCCGGCGGCCCACCTTATTTCACAATTATTGTCCTATTACTGGACCTCCTGGACCGATTGTCCCACTTGATATTCCCCCGTCACTGGATATTCCTCCACATTACGAAAGGAGGTAATTAAATCCGATTTGGTGGGCGGAATCTCCAAATTCGACAGGCCATCCCATCACCTGGTCGGGTCGGTAGGCGCCCAGTTCACTCACTCTCCTTCCCCTCTCTGCCTCCTCCCTGCCCAGCCTCTTCCCGCTTCCTCCCCGCTGGTATGATGGTTCTCTATTACATACCCCCATGTACCA
>WNWK01025943.1:0-27974 GCA_009830355.1 Cherax destructor
GCCAGAAATAAAATTAACGAATTACGTTTGGTAGCATGTGCTGGGAACTTTGATGTCATTGCAATAACTGAAACATGGTATAATACCAAGAGTCGGGATATGATTGCTGAGTGTCATATTCAGGGGTTTAAGTTGTTCCATGTAGATAGATATAATGGGAAAGGGGTGGAGTTGCATTGTATGTACGAGAAAATATAAATTGCTGCATAAAAACAGGCATAAAAATAGATGGATCATTAACAGAATCTGTTTGGGTAGAGTTTCTAGAAGGTCAAGAAAAACTGATTCTAGGTGTAATATACCGACCTCAGGCTTGGATCACGATAGAGGAGACTTCTTTGGGACGAAATTGTTAGGGCTTCTAGGCACAATAACGTAGTGATAGTAGGGGATTTTAACTTTAGTCAAATTGACTGGACTTCTTTGACCGGTAATCTGGAGTCCAGTGACTTTATGGAAGTAGTTCAGGACTGTTTTCTGAAGCAGTGTGTGACGGAGCCTACCAGAGGTAATAATTTGCTCGACCTAGTCTTGTCAAATAAAGAAACTCTTGTAAATAATCTGGAGATCACTGAAGAGCTTGGAGCTAGTGATCACAAATCCATTACTTTTAATATTACATGGGAGTACGAGAATAGGGATAATACGGTAAAAGTTCCTGATTTTCGTTCTGCCGATTATATTGGACTTAGGGAACACCTGTCTAATCTCGACTGGGGTAATCTAGCTAACGATTACGATGGGATCTGCGTTTATGATTTTTTCTTAATAATGTACAACGTGCACAGAGTATGTTTATTCCCCAGAGAGAATTTAGGTCAAATAATAACGATCCCAAATGGATTAACAGGAGGCTAAAACATCTATTAGGGAGAAAAGAGGAATTTATAGGCGCATCAAAGAGGAGATGTTAACCTTATTGACCAATATGTTCAGTTGAAAAGAGAAGTAAAAAGGGATTAGAAAGGCTAAACGTGACTATGAGATTAAGGTTGCTAATGAATCAAAGACTAATCCAAAGGGTTCTTTCAAGTGTACAGGACGAAGGTGAGGGAAAAGGTAGGACCTCTGAAAATTGGGAATGGACAGCTGACGGATAACGAACTGGAAATGTGTTCTCTATTTAATGACTATTTTTGTCAGTCTTTACACAAGAAGACGTAAATGAGATTCAGAAATTAACAATTATTCAGTTCCTGAAGAATTCAAATTAACTAATATTACTGTCACGAGGGATATGGTTATCAAACAGATAGATAAACTGAAGCAAAATAAGTCCCCGGGACCCGACGAGTTGTTTTCCAGGGTACTTAAAGAATGCAAAATGGAACTTAGTCAGCCATTAACGAATGTGTTTAATACGTCCATCTAACTGGTGTTGTGCCAGAGATGTGGAAGATAGCTAATGTAGTTCCTATATTCAAATCAGGGGATAAGTCCATTCCATCAAATTACCGTCCAATAAGCCTCACGTCTATAGTAGGCAAATTATTAGAATCAATTATAGCTGATATTATCAGAAGTCACCTTGAAGAACATAATTTGATTAATGAATCTCAGCATGGGTTTACGAGAGGTCGTTCCTGCCTGACAAATTTACTGACTTTTTTCAATAAAACATTTGAGGCAGTAGACAGTGATAAAGAATATGATATAGTTTACTTGGATTTCAGTAAGGCCTTCGATAGAGTACCTCACAAGAGACTCTTAAGAAAGGTGGCAGCTCATGGTATAGGAGGTAAAGTTCTAGCATGGATAGAGGCATGGCTTACCAATAGAAAGCAGAGAGTTTCCATTAATGGGGTCAAATCTGAATGGGGATTTGTCACTAGTGGCGTTCCACAAGGATCAGTTTTGGGCCCATTGTTGTTCATAATTTACATAAATGACCTTGATGAAGGAATTGCAAGTGACATGAGTAAATTTGCTGATGATACAAAAATAGGCCGTATAATTCATTCTGAGGAGGATACCAGTGAACTCCAGGAGGATTTGGATAAATTAATGTCTTGGTCTGAAAAGTGGCAGATGAAGTTCAATGTGGACAAGTGTAAGGTGCTAGTCGTTGGTAATGAAAATATCCCTCGAATTTATAAACTAGGTGAAGTTGAGCTTGATCATACAGAATGTGAAAAGACTTGGGAGTCATGGTAAGCAGAAATCTAAAGCCAAGACAACAGTGCCTAAGTGTGCGCAATAAGGCTAACAGATTACTAGGATTTATTTCAAGAAGTATAAGCAACAGAAGTCCAAAAGTTATTTTACAGCTCTATACATCACTAGTGAGACCTCATTTGGATTATGCAGCTCAGTTTTGGTCTCCTTACTACAGGATGGATATAGATTCATTGGAGAACATACAAAGAAGAATGACTAAAATGATTTACAGTATAAGAAATCTCCCGTATGAAGATAGACTTAGAGCATTGAATCTCCACTCTCTGGAGAGACGTAGAATGAGGAGATATCATCGAGGTGTACAAGTGGATGATGGGCATAAACAAAGGAGATATTAATAAAATACTGAGGATATCGAACCAAGTAAGAACGAGAAATAACGGATTTAAATTGGATAAATTTAGATTTAGAAAGGACATAGGCAAGTATGGTTTCGAACAGAGTTGTAGATCGTGGAACAATCTTCCAGTAGGGTGATAGAGGCTAGGACCTTGGGTGGCTTTAAAAGAGATTGGACAAATGATTGAGTACTGGTTTGATCTAGGTCGATGAGATACGGGATAAATTCTAGGTAAGTTAGGTGAGGATGAGTGGGCCCCGATGGGACGCAACCTAACTGCGTAATTCACTCCTTCTTCTGTGCTTGACAATGTAGTCGACTACTGGGAACGTAGACGAACTGTACCAGAGTAAACATTGTGTTTTTGGGATAGCCAAGTTAGATATGGATAGGGCCTTCTGCTTGAAAGATAGGAGTAGGAGACAGAGGGTTTGCTTTCCTGGGGCTGGGATGGAAGACATTGTTAGCCGACTTGACAACATCATGCATGGTAATGGGATCAATCCTATTATCTGCCTCAGTGCTGGAGGCAATGATGTATCCAAGCGTAGAAGTGAGGATTTAGTTAGTAGGTATAAGGCAGCAATAGACATCATTAGGAAGAAGGGAGGGAGCCCTGTTATATGTGGCATTTGCCAAGAAGGGGTGTTGGAAATGAATGGCTGTCCAGAGCGATTGGTATAAATTGCTGGCTGGACAAACACTGTAAGGATAATGCAGTCCCATTCATTGACAACTGGGACCACTTCTATGGCCGAAATGACATGTATGCCAGGGATGGGGTTCACTTATCCAGGGCAGGTGTAGAATTTCTCTCTAGCTCAGTTGAGGATGTTGTTAGGGCTTTAAACTAGGATTAGTTAGAGGTATGGGTTTAGGAATGGTAAATAATGAGGGCCAAAATATTGATTCAGGCTTTGATATCATAAATCATAACAATAACAGTAATCGAGTGACACAGGGTAATGATAGTAACAGAAATTGTGTAAAACAAAAGCTGAAAAAGGTTCACAAGAAGATACATATCAATGTATTTTATACTAACTGTCGAAGCGCCAGAAATAAAATTAACGAATTACGTTTGGTAGCATGTGCTGGGAACTTTGATGTCATTGCAATAACTGAAACATGGTATAATACCAAGAGTCGGGATATGATTGCTGAGTGTCATATTCAGGGGTTTAAGTTGTTCCATGTAGATAGATATAATGGGAAAGGGGTGGAGTTGCATTGTATGTACGAGAAAATATAAATTGCTGCATAAAAACAGGCATAAAAATAGATGGATCATTAACAGAATCTGTTTGGGTAGAGTTTCTAGAAGGTCAAGAAAAACTGATTCTAGGTGTAATATACCGACCTCAGGCTTGGATCACGATAGGGGGAGACTTCTTTGGGACGAAATTGTTAGGGCTTCTAGGCACAATAACGTAGTGTAGTAGGGGATTTTAACTTTAGTCAAATTGACTGGACTTCTTTGACCGGTAATCTGGAGTCAGTGACTTTATGGAAGTAGTTCAGGACTGTTTTCTGAAGCAGTGTGTGACGGAGCCTACCAGAGGTAATAATTTGCTCGACCTAGTCTTGTCAAATAAAGAAACTCTTGTAAATAATCTGGAGATCACTGAAGAGCTTGGAGCTAGTGATCACAAATCCATTACTTTTAATATTACATGGGAGTACGAGAATAGGGATAATACGGTAAAAGTTCCTGATTTTCGTTCTGCCGATTATATTGGACTTAGGGAACACCTGTCTAATCTCGACTGGGGTAATCTAGCTAACGATTACGATGGGATCTGCGTTTATGATTTTTTCTTAATAATGTACAACGTGCACAGAGTATGTTTATTCCCCAGAGAGAATTTAGGTCAAATAATAACGATCCCAAATGGATTAACAGGAGGCTAAAACATTTATTAGGGAGAAAGAGGAATTTATAGGCGCATCAAAGAGGAGATGTTAACCTTATTGACCAATATGTTCAGTTGAAAAGAGAAGAAAAAAGGGGATTAGAAAGGCTAAACGTGACTATGAGATTAAGGTTGCTAATGAATCAAAGACTAATCCAAAAGGGTTCTTTCAAGTGTACAGGACGAAGGTGAGGAAAAGGTAGGACCTCTGAAAATTGGGAATGGACAGCTGACGGATAACGAACTGGAAATGTGTTCTCTATTTAATGACTATTTTTGTCAGTCTTTACACAAGAAGACGTAAATGAGATTCCAGAAATTAACAATTATTCAGTTCCTCAAGAATTCAAATTAACTAATATTACTGTCACGAGGGATATGGTTATCAAACAGATAGATAAACTGAAGCAAAATAAGTCCCCGGGACCCGACGAGTTGTTTTCCAGGGTACTTAAAGAATGCAAATGGAACTTAGTCAGCCATTAACGAATGTGTTTAATACGTCCATCCTAACTGGTGTTGTGCCAGAGATGTGGAAGATAGCTAATGTAGTTCCTATATTCAAATCAGGGATAAGTCCATTCCATCAAATTACCGTCCAATAAGCCTCACGTCTATAGTAGGCAAATTATTAGAATCAATTATAGCTGATATTATCAGAAGTCACCTTGAAGAACATAATTTGATTAATGAATCTCAGCATGGGTTTACGAGAGGTCGTTCCTGCCTGACAAATTTACTGACGTTTTCAATAAAACATTTGAGGCAGTAGACAGTGATAAAGAATATGATATAGTTTACTTGGATTTCAGTAAGGCCTTCGATAGAGTACCTCACAAGAGACTCTTAAGAAAGGTGGCAGCTCATGGTATAGGAGGTAAAGTTCTAGCATGGATAGAGGCATGGCTTACCAATAGAAAGCAGAGAGTTTCCATTAATGGGGTCAAATCTGAATGGGGATTTGTCACTAGTGGCGTTCCACAAGGATCAGTTTTGGGCCCATTGTTGTTCATAATTTACATTAATGACCTTGATGAAGGAATTGCAAGTGACATGAGTAAATTTGCTGATGATACAAAAATAGGCCGTATAATTCATTCTGAGGAGGATAACAGTGAACTCCAGGAGGATTTGGATAAATTAATGTCTTGGTCTGAAAAGTGGCAGATGAAGTTCAATGTGGACAAGTGTAAGGTGCTTGTCGTTGGTAATGAAAATATCCCTCGAATTTATAAACTAGGTGAAGTTGAGCTTGATCATACAGAATGTGAAAAGACTTGGGAGTCATGGTAAGCAGAAATCTAAAGCCAAGACAACAGTGCCTAAGTGTGCGCAATAAGGCTAACAGATTACTAGGATTTATTTCAAGAAGTATAAGCAACAGAAGTCCAAAAGTTATTTTACAGCTCTATACATCACTAGTGAGACCTCATTTGGATTATGCAGCTCAGTTTTGGTCTCCTTACTACAGGATGGATATAGATTCATTGGAGAACATACAAAGAAGAATGACTAAAATGATTTACAGTATAAGAAATCTCCCGTATGAAGATAGACTTAGAGCATTGAATCTCCACTCTCTGGAGAGACGTAGAATGAGGGAGATATCATCGAGGTGTACAAGTGGATGATGGGCATAAACAAAGGAGATATTAATAAAATACTGAGGATATCGAACCAAGTAAGAACCAGAAATAACGGATTTAAATTGGATAAATTTAGATTTAGAAAGGACATAGGCAAGTACTGGTTTTCGAACAGAGTTGTAGATGCGTGGAACAATCTTCCGAGTACTGTGATAGAGGCTAGGACCTTGGGTGGC
This sequence comes from Cherax destructor, assembly GCA_009830355.1. Taxonomy (NCBI): domain Eukaryota; kingdom Metazoa; phylum Arthropoda; class Malacostraca; order Decapoda; family Parastacidae; genus Cherax; species Cherax destructor. Next base: position 6,254 of record WNWK01025943.1, read on the forward strand.
TTTAAAAAGAGATTGGACAAATATATGAGTGGGAGGGGCTGGGTTTGATTTGTGTCGTGAGTACGGGAATAAATTCTTAGGTAGTGGTGGTTTTGATAAGGACCTGCCTTGTATGGGCCAGTAGGCCTTCTGCAGTGTTCCTCCATTCTTATGTTCTTATGTTCTTAGGTAGATCTGTCTGACTCGATAAAGCCCACTGCGTGGGCGAAACGTTGTCAATAAAGGATCACATTATACTGCTTATGTGTTTATTTTTCCATTGTGTCGGTATTTTATACCATTTATTTCCACTCTCTGGAGAGACGTAGAATGAGGGGAGATATCATCGAGGTGTACAAGTGGATGATGGGCATAAACAAAGGAGATATTAATAAAATACTGAGGATATCGAACCAAGTAAGAACCAGAAATAACGGATTTAAATTGGATAAATTTAGATTTAGAAAGGACATAGGCAAGTACTGGTTTTCGAACAGAGTTGTAGATGCGTGGAACAATCTTCCGAGTAGGGTGATAGAGGCTAGGACCTTGGGTGGCTTTAAAAAGAGATTGGACAAATATATGAGTGGGAGGGGCTGGGTTTGATTAGTGTCGTGAGTACAGGAGTAAATTCTTAGGTAGTGGTGGTTTTGATAAGGACCTGCCTTGTATGGGCCAGTAGGCCTTCTGCAGTGTTCCTCCATTCTTATGTTCTTATGTTCTTATGTTCTTATGAGAGAAATGTCTCCTTGCCGCAGCCAAGGGCTCGTCAGCCGAGGACTTGAATCTCTTCCCTCTTCATACGAGTCAAATCAAAATGCTCCCACGCTTTCCTCTTCTTTCATTCTCATAATGTTAATTCTTTTCTATTTTGTAAAAGGTGTCAGTGTCCAGCCGTGGTCATCTTAGGCCTTTTGTAGATCACCAGACACACAGAGTGGGTCCCTCTTGTGAAACATCAAGTGATCATCCGGTAGGTTCTATGATGACGGATTATACTGGTTCTGGCGTTCGTTCTGGTTCTCCCATCAGCAGTATTAACACACATGAAACATAGGTGTATATTTCGAAACGTTTCGCCTACACAGTAGGCTTCTTCACTCGAGTACAGAAAAGTTGGTAGAAGCAGAAGAGATGTGAAGACGATGTCATCAGTCCATCATCCATGAAGACGTAGTTTTGAGGTGGTCAGTCCCTCAGCTTGAAAAAGCTCCTGGAGAGCGAAACGTTGCCACAATAAAATGTCACATTAGTTGCATTTGTGTCCTTTTACTTAACATATTGTCGGTAATTCTACCAATATTAATACAGTATTTGTTCCATAGTCTGAACAATGTGAAATTGAAGCGACAGTATGGAGCCTTATATACTGTCAGGAGGTGAGATGTAGGCCACTAGTAGTAGAAAGAATGTAATGATTGAGAGGTCACGTCCCTCTCAAATCCAACCATTCTCACTTGTAGAAGTTGTCCAAGGTGCTTTCTGTTCTGTACAAAGATACCATGGTATTGCAGTTTCTGACAGAGTGAATATTAAAATGGTATGAAATACCGACAGGTAGTTAGGTAAGACACACATGCAACTGACCACCTCAAAACTACGTCTTCAAAGGTGATGGACTGATTACATCGTCTTTACAACTTTTCTGTACTCTACTGTGTAGGTGAAATAAAGATACCTAACTTTTCTTTTAAGCTCCGTTACCGTCAAATCATAACCTGCTATATAGACTAAGGAACTAAGTTCAAGGCACTCGAATTAGGAGTGGGGCAGGATAGAGGATTGTCACATGATGTACTGTTATGATCTGCTTTTCCGCATACTGGATACGCCTCCTGTGATCTATAGTACTTTACTGGGTAGCGAAAGCGCCAGCAGTTGCGGCAATGTTGAGTCGGTTTAGGTTTACTTATGACGAAATGTTGACTGACGACGCTCATATCAGTTGAAAGTTAATTTGGCTATTTTGCTTGAATTCCATCTTTGCTTTCGGAGAGGAAGAATATATAAATTTTGGCTCATTTGGTAGCGCACTCAGCTCACAATGAGTGTTAGGGGTTCGATCACCTAGCATTAAGTAGGTATTTGGGTCTTAGCCGACTGGTGTGGGTCGTATCCTGGGAGATGGTAGTATACTTCATCTACACACACCCCAACAGTGTCGCTTCTGCTACACACCTCAACAATGTCACTTCTGCTACAAACACTAACTACAGTGCTAGTCACGGCATTATGCCGTCCCTCCCCCCCACACGTACCAAAGCACAAACCCACACCATGAAAGATTATAATATATTTGCACACTTACTGAGGTTTTAATACTTCGTGCTGCGTCCTTTACGCTTAATCACATCCCTCAGCCGTGTAGGAAAACTCTCACACAAATTCTTGAGGGTTTGTTTCACTATTGACCAGAGGTTCTCAATAGGGTGTTTAGGTCTGGTAAATTGCCTGGCCAGTCATTAAAGAACTTCACTTCACAGTCCTTAAGCCACTGAACTGGAAATAAATGGTATAAAATACCGATACAATGGAAAAATAAACACATAAGCAGTATAATGTGATCCTTTATTGACAACGTTTCGCCAAGAAACTTCTTCAACGCTATCCCACCTAGAACTCAAGAATGGTACACTGCAGGTCCTTTAAGTCACACAATGTTTTTAACTATCACACTACTTTTAAGACTGTGACATGCAGCTTTCTCCACCTGACCCAGCATTCTCCACCTGACTGTACCCTATATATATCTCCATGTTGCTCATTTTCCAGGTAGATCTGTCTGTGACTCGATAAAGCCGACTGCGTGGGCGAAACGTTGTCAATAAAGGATCACATTATACTGCTTATGTGTTTATTTTTCTCTCCAGAGAGTGGAGATTCAATGCTCTAAGTCTATCTTCATACGGGAGATTTCTTATACTGTAAATCATTTTAGTCATTCTTCGGACCCATCGCCTGTGTGTGTGAGAGAGAGAGCGTGTGTGTGTGAGCGTGTGTTTGTGTGAACGTGTGTGAGCGTGCGTGCGTGTGAGCGTGTATGTGTGAGCGTGTGAGCATGCGTGCGTGCGTGTGTGCGTGCGTGTGTGTGCGCGCGTGTGCGCGTAATAGTGTGTGAATGTGACGAGTGGTGTTCAACAGAGATCAGTACCTGGAATAGTGCTCTAGGCTGTATATAGTAAAGTAAAGTAAATTTTATTTCATTGCAAATTGCAGATTACATAGGTGTTGGTAGTTACAATGTAAATAGAGTGCAAGGAGAGCCACTGACATGCCATGGCATTAGGGGCAGCTTAATCTTAAGCTTAATATGTGACGGTTAAACTAATTTAAAGAATACAAGCAGCCGTGGTCCTGGTAAGAATACAAGCAGCCGTGATCCTGGTAAGAATACAAGCAGCCGTGATCCTGGTAAGAATACAAGCAGCCGTGGTCCTGGTAAGAATACAAGCAGCCGTGGTCCTGGTAAGAATACAAGCAGCGGTGGTCCTGGTAAGAATACAAGCAGCCGTGATCCTGGTAAGAATACAAGCAGCCGTGATCCTGAGAATACAAGCAGCCGTGGTCCTGGTAAGAATACAAGCAGCCGTGGTCCTGGTAAGAATACAAGCAGCGGTGGTCCTGGTAAGAATACAAGCAGCCGTGGTCCTGGTAAGAATACAAGCAGCCGTGATCCTGGTAAGAATACAAGCAGCCGTGATCCTGGTAAGAATACAAGCAGCCGTGATCCTGGTAAGAATACAAGCAGCCGTGGTCCTGGTAAGAATACAAGCAGCCGTGGTCCTGGTAAGAATACAAGCAGCCGTGATCCTGGTAAGAATACAAGCAGCCGTGATCCTGGTAAGAATACAAGCAGCCGTGATCCTGGTAAGAATACAAGCAGCGGTGGTCCTGGTAAGAATACAAGCAGCCGTGGTCCTGGTAAGAATACAAGCAGCCGTGGTCCTGGTAAGAATACAAGCAGCCGTGGTCCTGGTAAGAATACAAGCAGCCGTGGTCCTGGTAAGAATACAAGCAGCCGTGATCCTGGTAAGAATACAAGCAGCCGTGGTCCTGGTAAGAATACAAGCAGCCGTGGTCCTGGTAAGAATACAAGCAGCCGTGGTCCTGGTAAGAATACAAGCAGCCGTGGTCCTGGTAAGAATACAAGCAGCCGTGGTCCTGGTAAGAATACAAGCAGCCGTGGTCCTGGTAAGAATACAAGCAGCCGTGGTCCTGGTAAGAATACAAGCAGCCGTGGTCCTGGTAAGAATACAAGCAGCCGTGATCCTGGTAAGAATACAAGCAGCCGTGGTCCTGGTAAGAATACAAGCAGCCGTGGTCCTGGTAAGAATACAAGCAGCCGTGGTCCTGGTAAGAATACAAGCAGCCGTGGTCCTGGTAAGAATACAAGCAGCCGTGGTCCTGGTAAGAATACAAGCAGCCGTGATCCTGGTAAGAATACAAGCAGCGGTGGTCCTGGTAAGAATACAAGCAGCGGTGGTCCTGGTAAGAATACAAGCAGCCGTGGTCCTGGTAAGAATACAAGCAGCCGTGGTCCTGGTAAGAATACAAGCAGCGGTGGTCCTGGTAAGAATACAAGCAGCCGTGGTCCTGGTAAGAATACAAGCAGCCGTGGTCCTGGTAAGAATACAAGCAGCGGTGGTCCTGGTAAGAATACAAATGGATCTGCACACACACACGCTGCAGGTTAGGTCCGACAAATGGCTAATGATGTTTAATATGAACAAGTGCAAAGTTGTGGAGTTTGGGGAAGAGTAATGAAGCACATCACCTGAGGGGGACGTTAATTAACATAACAACTGTTACAGCGTCTGACATATATAAAATTAGCCTTTAGATATCTAAGTAAAGAGTCATTCACGACACTATATATACCGTGTAAGTCAGGGTTATAAACGTGCTGTAGCAGTATGGAAACTACATCAGAAATTGGAGAAACTACAGAGGTAAGTAGGGAGAGTACTTCTTTAAGAATGTCCTTATGTAACAGGATGACAGAAGAACTATGTGCAATATGACAACATACAAAATATAGAGGAATTGATAAGGTGAATGACAGATTCAGACATAATAAACAGGAATACGAAGGCACAACTAGATGTTGACAACATAGATGAGTAACAGAGACGCTAGGAAGTATTTCTTCAGCCTTTGATTAATCAAGTAGTGGAATGACATGGAGTGTGAAATTGTGATCCTGGATCCATGCATAGGTTAAAGAAAAGGTACGATAATGCACTCTAATCCAGTAGAAAGTTAACCCAGTAGCGGAGAGGTTAGAGGGTAGGCCAGGAACCGAGATTCGAGCTTTGCCACAATATATAGGTAATTACACACACACACAAGCTAGGTGTGGCAGAGCTCGAGGCAGGAACTGTGACTTGACCCCTGCAACGACAATTGGAGGAGTACACACACACACAAACCTAGCCAGTAAATATCGGGGTTTACCGTTATCATTGAGAAAAAGTTCATCTCATTATATATATATATATATATTTTTTTTTTTTTTTTTCAACAAGTCGGCCGTCTCCCACCGAGGCAGGGTGACCCAAAAGAAAGAAAATCCCCAAAAGAAAAAACTTTCATCATCATTCAACACTTTCACCACACTCATACATAATCACTGTCTTTGCAGAGGAGCTCAGATACTACAGCTGAGAAAAGTCCCTCCCAGCTGTCACTATCTCAGACCCCTCCTTTAAAGTGCAGGCATTGTACTTCCCATTTCCAGGACTCAAGTCCAACTAAATAAATTAACTGGTTTCCCTGAATCCCTTCACACAATGTTACCCTGCTCACACTCCAACAGATCGTCATGTCCCAAAAACCATTCGTCTCCATTCACTCCTATCTAACACGCTCACACATGCTTGCTGGAAGTCCAAGCCCCTCGCCCACAAAACCTCCTTTACCCCTTCCCTCCAACCTTTTCTAGGACGACCCTACCCCGCCTTCCTTTCCCTACAGATTTATACGCTCTCCAAGTCATTCTACTTTGATCCATTCTCTCTAAATGACCAAACCACCTCAACAACCCCTATATATATATAAAATTGGGTTGTCTGAATGTGCGTGGATGTAGTGCGGATGATAAGAAAGAGATGATTGCCGATGTTATGAATGAAAAGAAGTTGGATGTCCTGGCCCTAAGCGAAACAAAGCTGAAGGGGGTAGGCGAGTTTCAGTGGGGAGAAATAAATGGGATTAAGTCAGGAGTATCTGAGAGAGTTAGAGCTAAGGAAGGGGTAGCAATAATGTTGAAGGATCAGTTATGGAAGGAAAAGAGGGAATATAAATGTGTAAATTCAAGGATTATGTGGATTAAAATAAGGGTCGGATGCGAAAAGTGGGTCATAATAAGCGTGTATGCACCTGGAGAAGAGAGATGTGTAGAGGAGAGAGAGAGATTTTGGGAGATGTTAAGCGAATGTATAGGAACTTTTGAACCAAATGAGAGAGTAATTGTGGTAGGGGACCTAAATGCTAAAGTGGGAGAAACATGCAGAGAGGGTGTAGTAGGTAAGTTTGGGGTGCCAGGTGTAAATGATAATGGGAGCCCTTTGATTGAACTTTGTATAGAAAGGGGTTTAGTTATAGGTAATACATATTTTAAGAAAAAGAGGATAAATAAGTATACAAGATATGATGTAGGGCGTAATGACAGTAGTTTGTTGGACTATGTATTGATAGATAAAAGACTGTTGAGTAGACTTCAGGATGTACATGTTTATAGAGGGGCTACAGATATATCAGATCACTTTTTAGTTATAGCTACAGTGGGAGTAAAAGGTAGATGGGATACAAGGAAAATAGAATCAGTAAGTAAAAGAGAGGTGAAGGTTTATAAACTAAAAGAGGAGGCAGTTAGGGTAAGATATAAACAACTATTGGAGGATAGATGGGCTAGTGAGAGTGTAGGCAATGGGGTCGAAAATGTATGGGGTAGATTTAAAAATGTAGTGTTAGAGTGTTCAGCAGAAGTTTGTGGTTACAGGCGAGTGGGTGCGGAGGGAAGAGGAGCGATTGGTGGAATGATGATGTAAAGAGAGTAGTAAGGGAGAAAAAGTTAGCATATGAGAGGTTTTTACAAAGTAGAAGTGATGCAAGGAGGGAAGAGTATATGGAGAGAAAAAGAGAGGTTAAAGAGTGGTGAAGCAATGTAAAAGAGAGCAGATGAGAGAGTGGGTGAGATGTTATCAGCAAATTTTGTTGAAAATAAGAAAAAGTTTTGGAATGAGATTAATAAGTTGAGGAAGCCTAGAGAACAAATGGATTTGACAGTTAAAAATAGGAGAGGAGAGTTATTAAATGGAGAGTTAGAGGTATCGGGAAGATGGAGAGAATATTTTGAGGATTTGTTAAATGTTGATGAAGACAGGGAAGCTGTGATTTCGTGTGTAGGGCAAGGAGGAATAACATCTTGTAGGAGTGTGGAAGAGCCAGTTGTGGGTGTAGGGAAGTTCGTGAGGCAGTGGGTAGAATGAAAGGGGGTAAGGCAGCTGGGATTGATGGGATAAAGATAGAAATGTTAAAAGCAGGTGGGGATATAATTTTGGAGTGGTTGGTGCTATTATTTAATAAATGTATGGAAGAGGGTAAGGTACCTAGGGATTGGCAGAGAGCGTGTATTGTTCCTTTGTATAAAGGCAAAGGGGACAAAAGAGAGTGCAAAAATTATAGGGGAATAAGTCTGTTGAGTGTACCTGGTAAAGTGTATGGTAGAGTTATTATTGAAAGAATTAAGAGTAAAACAGAAAGCAGGATAGCAGATGAACAAGGGGGCTTTAGGAAAGGTAGGGGTGTGTAGACCAAGTGTTTACAGTGAAACATATAGGTGAACAGTATTTGGATAAGGGTAAAGATGTTTTTGTGGCATTTATGGATTTGGAAAAGGCGTATGATAGGGTGGATAGGGGGGCAATGTGGCAGATGTTGCAGGTGTATGGAATAGGAGGAAGGTTACTGAAGGCAGTGAAGAGTTTTTATGAGGATAGTGAGGCTCAGGTTAGAGTGTGTAGGAGGGAAGGGGACTATTTCCCAGTAAAAGTGGGCCTTAGACAAGGATGTGTGATGTCACCGTGGTTGTTCAATATATTTATAGATGGGGTTGTAAGAGAAGTGAATGCGAGGGTCTTGGCAAGAGGTGTTGGGCTAAAAGATAAAGAAGCAAATACAAAGTGGGAGTTGTCACAGTTGCTTTTTGCTGATGACACTGTGCTTTGGGAGATTCTGAAGAGAAGCTGCAGAGGTTGGTGGATGAATTTGGTAGGGTGTGTAAAAGAAGAAAATTGAAAGTGAATATAGGAAAGAGTAAGGTGATGAGGATAACAAAAAGAATAGGTGACGAAAGATTGGATATCAGATTGGAGGGAGAGAGTATGGAGGAGGTGAATGTATTCAGATATTTGGGAGTGGACATGTCGGCGGATGGGTCTATGAAGGATGAGGTGAATCATAGAATTGATGAGGGGAAAAGGGTGAGTGGAGCACTTCGAGTCTGTGGAGACAAAGAACCTTGTCCATGGAAGTAAAGAGGGGAATGTATGAAAGTATAGTTATACCAACGCTCTTATATGGGTGTGAAGCATGGGTGATGAATGTTGCAACGAGGAGAAGGCTGGAGGCAGTGGAGATGTCATGTCTGAGGTCAATGTGTGGTGTGAATATAATGCAGAGAATTCGGAGTTTGGAAATTAGGAGGAGGTGCGGGATTACCAAAACGATTGTCCAGAGAGCTGAGGAGGGGTTGTTGAGGTGGTTTGGACATGTAGAGAGAATGGAACGAGACAGAGTGACTTCGAGAGTGTATGGATCTGTAGTGGAGGGAAGGCGGGGTAGGGGTCGGCCTAGGAAAGGTTGGAGGGAGGGGGTAAAGGAAGTTTTGTGTGCGAGGGGCTTGGATTTCCAGCAAGCATGTGTGAGCGTATTTGATAGGAGTGAATGGAGGCATATGGTTTTTAATACTTGACGTGCTGTTGGAGTGTGAGCAAAGTAACATTTATGAAGGGATTCAGGGAAACCGGCAGGCCGGACTTGAGTTCTGGAGATGGGAAGTACAGTGCCGGCACTCTGAAGGAGGGGTGTAAATGTTGCAGTTTTATAACTGTAGTGTAAAGCACCCTTCTGGCAAGACAGTGATAGAGTGAATGATGATGAAAGTTTTCTTTTCGGGCCACCCTGCCTTGGTGGGAATCGGCCGATGTGTTAATAAAAAAATAAATATATATATATATATATATATATATATATATATATATATATATATATATATATATATATTATTTAGTAGTAGTATTTTTACTATTATTCAGTTATTATTATTTAGTAGTAGTAGTAGTAGTTTAACTATTATTATTATTCAATTATTATTTAGTAGTAGTAGTATTTTTACTATTATTCAGTCATCAAAATGGCTCAATAGAATTATTATAATTATTGATATTACGTACAAAATGGCGCATACTTTGCTATTATCATTATAAAAAATGGTTTGCATTCCCTAACAAAAAATACAGATCCTCGAGTATGCATACATCTCTTGGAGAGAGAGAAAAAAACTGGGCTATCCATTTCTATTTTGGAATGCGGTTACTTGTTTTCACCATATATTTATTCTCATTCCACTGATATGTGTCGTCGTGTCGTTACCATAATTAATACACTGGAACAAACTCTGGTGTTCATTGGCGGAATTCAGTGACTTGATTTTTTTTTCGATGTTGAACCTAAAACTCAATGAACGGAGATCAATGTGGGGAGTGAATAGTAGGTATAGGGTGTAGGTATCAAAAGTATATATCAAACAGCAGAAGAGCTGTTGAGATGGTTTAACCTGACAAATGTATATATGTGCCTGTGCGTGCGTGCGTTGGTGCACAAAGCAAACAATAAAAATTGTAAAATTTCAAGTGCTTTCGTGAAATGAGAATAAATATATGGTGAAAACGAGTAATAATCATAGTAATTCAATTATGATATAATAAACTAAACAACGCTAAAACATTTATTTCCGTAACTACAAATAAACTCGATGGGGCTAATAAACAGTGTTAGAGCTTCGCTAAAGAGCAACGAACGTACGAATCTCCTTCAGTACTATTCTTACCATTCCTGAGCTACAATAGTCACCAAAACAACTCTCACTCTCCTTCAGTACTATTCTTACCATTCCTGAGCTACAATAGTCACCAAAACAACTCTCACTCTCTCTACTTGTTTCTTCGTCAAGGCCACTCTGGTTTTAGAGCCATTCGAGATAAGAACTTCGATGTAAACACAATTCCAGATGAGAGCTGAATAGCAGAGAGCGAGGAATGACAAGAAAGAATAGTGGAAGAAATAGGTATGGTTCTGAAATCGGGTTGACGTGGACTGCGTGCGACAAAATATCAAGTGGAATTTAGTGCTCCCATGGCCAAAGAAATTGCTTTATCAGTTCGAGAAGGCGACTGTGCGAAGGAAATACATGGTAGCGCTGCGGGACTCGCCTCTCCCCAAACTCGCCCCCTGCTGTATAATAACAATGATTTTCCTTTTTTATTACCATTGGACAGCGTTTTTACCGCGGGGGTCACTGAATAGGTGTCTGAGGCATTTTTTTCTCGCCATATAATTAAGAAAAGCAATTTCTTAAATTTATGGCGATGGAGCCGTGAAACACTGCAGAACAAACTGGGCATGAAATTGGAAGGAGTGTTAAATGGCAGGTGGAGGGAGAGAGAAATGAAAGTAAAAATACTGGAAGACGTGAAAGCATAGAAAGAGAGTTCAGAAAAACAAAAACGAGAAAGAGGAATGAGGATGAGAAGCATAGAAGCAGATAGAGGACAAGAAGAAAATAGATGACACATTTGGGAAAGGACAAATCAAATTAATGCACTAAGAGATACAGAAAAATAAGGAACTTGTAAATAATGAATGACAATTTATTTTTAACATTTTTTCTGTATCTTTTAATGCAACTCTCCTCGTTTACACGTTTTTTATCCTAATGTTTAACTAAATGTACATTTTAAGTACTACTAAAAATGTTTTTCTAATTCTTTACATATATTATGTTTTAACAGTTGCTTACTTTTCAAATGTTGTAAAATATAATATGGTTATTTTCCAAGAACGTTTGATGACAGTAATTCAAATAGAAAAATTATCAGTCAATGTTTTGCAGCTTAAACTTCCCCATGACTCCGGCAATGGTCACACACCGGGGGTCCTTGACTTCGTCTTTGGCTCCCTCTAGTAATCCTCGACTCAGGTCACACTCTAGCAACCCGTAACTCGGCTTCTAGTCTCTTCCAAAAAGTCCCTCAGTAATCCTTAACTCAGTCTCTGATTTCATCTCGGTAATCCTTTATACAGCATCTAGTCTCACCTCAGTAATCCATGATTCAGTCGCTGGAACCACCTCGGTAATCCTTTTCTTAGACTCTGGCGTTATCCTAATAATCCTAGATTAAGACTGGTCTTACTCCATTAATCCTTGACTTTTTCTGGTACCACCTCGGTATTCCTTGACTCATGTTCGTCTGAATAATCCTTGCTTCAGCCTCTGGTCTCGCTCTATGTCCAACAAAAAAAAGAACGGAAAGTGAAGAAAGAAAAAAGTAACAAATATTGTTTTCCTCCCAGACAATTCTGCCATCACAAAATTCATAATTCTCATGACGGTTCACTGCATCTGTCTCACCGAACTCGGTCTTGCAGCGTCTTTTTTTAACAAGACACACAAGGGAGAAACTCACTTTTTGCATTTCTCCCAATTGTTCTTCTACGGTTGTCTGCCCTCTTAGTCTTTTTAACAGTCTTTTCCTAAAAAAACATAAAATCTTGTGTATATTCTTACGTTTCGAAATTTAACCTAAAATCATATTCCATCTTGGCAGTTTATATTGAAATAGTTATTGTTTTATCATTCTATGATTATGTTTATCTGCATATATTTTTTAATCGAATATCATAATATACTTCATTTTTATATTATGTAATGAACGCCAGCCCAAAATTTCTATCTTGACCCTTTCCCCATTCCTGCTTTGTTGTTAAGGAACCAAATAAACTTCATTCGCCAACAACAATTACATAACCAAAATAATACATTTGTTCTATGTTAATTACAAAAAAATTATTCCGTTTGCATTACTGAGCACACTCGTAATGCAGTAAGTCCTTGGTAAAGCCGGACACAAAGTTTACATAAGCCATTCCGGTCCCCGCTAAATTTTCAAATTCTGCCACAATCCTTATTTATCTTCCTGGAAATTGTTTTGCCCAATTCGTATCAAATAATACTTTGGTTAACAATGTGCCATACAACGCATTTTTAGTGTTTTTATCATCGATTTTTATTTTCAAGTTAATTTTCCATATCTATATTTACACGAGTTCCTGTGTCCAAATATTTTATTTTTCATCTCTTGTCCGTTTTCTATCACAGTAGGGTGTAACAAAGAATAAAACCACATTAACTATATCTTGCTCCTCACGGGTCTGCCTATTATTATTATTATTATTATAATCAAATAGAAGCGCTAAACCACAGGGGTCATACAGCACAGCACGGGTCTGCCTAGAAGTGCAAACTGCCTGATCCACGGACACCCGTCTGTATTACCACATACTACTGTCCTTGGGCGAGAGCATACGGTTCTTAGCAAATTTCTTGAGTTACTTTATTTAGTTTAGTTTACGATAGGTTAGGTTAATTAAGGTAAGGTTTGGTTATATAGACTTTTTTCCAACAATAAAAAAATGATATAAACGAAGGCGATAAAAATAAATTTCTGGAATGTGAAGAGAAAACGGGGATCCACCTAGCTCACTAGACAATAGTTGCTAATCGTTGTTCAAGGTTCGTGTGTTTACGACTCATATGAGTGTCTTAACAGTCACTCTTTCACTGTTACTAAGAGGTCCCAACCTGAGGTGGTAAAAAACATCAAAGTAACAGTTTGTTTGTAGGGTCGACAAATGTTTAAAACATGATGTCCATGTTAAAGAAGTCACTTAGTTTCAGTACAAGATACTGTTGATTAAAGGGAGGCCTTACTTCACTGACACTATTTATCACCTCGTCAATCAATTGCACGCTAAGTACCAATCATCCCATACCTAGCTGCCCAAAGACGGCCCCCTTCAACAGGGCTGTTGATACTTTACAGTTTAACCTTGCAACAAAAGCCTGCTAAAAAATAACTAACTTGCACAAAGCCTGACACACAAGGAACCTCAAAGGACATGCCTTGTATGGGCCAGTAGGCCTTCTGCAGTGTTCCTCCATTCTTATGTTCTTAACGGCGATCCTGGAGATAGCTAGGGAGTCAGATGGAAAAATTCCCGGTCTCGGAGATTCTACCACATCCGAGTCACCTTTACTACCGCGAAGCACACAACCTGGGTCCCGAAAGAATGCCAGAATTATTGCGCGCTTTATTTTGCCACGCGACAGGACACGGCTGACTCACCCGTGTGGATGCCTTTACTGACTTACTGACGCCCTGACAGGACACGGCTGACTTACCCGTGTGGATGCCTTTACTGACTTACTGGCGCCCAGGCCAAGACTCCTTCTAAAGAGATACGATAATGTTGTTATTTAACTTACTTACACCTACATTTCTGGTTTAGGTTAACTGTCTAGACTACCATCTTAAAACTATTTTCTAGCTTACTAATAATGGCTTACAACTAATTAGCCTTACAAATCAAGGTTTAGGCTGGAGGCATAGCAACACCGCAACACTTTACATTATAACTTTGTTTCTTAAGGAACATAGCAACTTTAAAGCATATCATACAAACTGTATCAAAATATCTCACTTGAACACGCCAGGACTGCTTACACTGCATAATACATTATACGATTTATAACAAGTTTTCAGTATTCATATTATTTTAAACATAATTAGCACACAATCAGATTCCCTTGATGAAAAAAAGAGATCAAGCATGTATTACCTGATTCATTATATATAATTATTCATCTCAAGATCAAACCTAAATCTGGTAATACCAAAAAGTACTGACTCCTGGAAATTCACCATAAGGCCACCTGAAATCAGACGCATAACAGCAATCGTATAGAAAGCAAAATACAAACTTGACTGATGAGAAGATACCATTAAAAACGCACCACAGGAGACATCGAAGTATTTCTACCTTAAAAATGATGTTTGATAACATTGCCAAACACAGACCCATACAAGACGCCGCATCGGAAATTTCAAGTGAGACAAATCCTACATCAATCCACTTTATTAGGCAAAATGCATGTTTTGTAAGAAAATAAATGAAAGGGCAATCCCCTTTCTTCCTAGTAGGGGTGCAATCGGTCATCATAACCCTGGGATCACAGGTAATCCATCTCTAAGTGTGGGTACGATAGAAGCTAGAATAAAATTTCCACATCAAAACCCATATAGTCCATAAACTCAAGATAAAAAGTAATGTACATTGTCAATGAATAAACAAAATACTAGGAATGAAATCGACCCGTGATCCATATACATATCAGGTGAAAAGCTGAAGCCACTCAGCATCAGAGCTGGTTAGTGGAGTTTAAAATATAATTTAAAACCAACCCACATATGACGTAGCTGTACTAATGGCATCATCTCTGGCTCTCCTCTCAGTCCCAGACGTTTCCGAAATGCATCTATTCTCATACCCCCTCAAAGTCAGAGTCCATAAACACAAATAAAAAAACGTCGTAGTGAACAGCTGTCAATGAATAAACAGAATGCCAGACTGGGATTCAAAACTTGTTCTTGGTTCTTACCATGCCCTGCTCCGTAACCAGTCGAGTCCCCAATCTTTCCCCCCCTTCCCCAAAGAACTGGGCTGGTATTCAAACTGAACCTTGGACTAATCAGATCCAGTACCGTAGCAACTCAAGAACGGAGCTTACCAAAGGCGATTTGATAACCTGCTCACTTGTAACTTGTATATATCAACGGCACAAATTGTGACTTACAGTATTTTTTATTAACTAACCACCTGTTTTGAGTGTCACAGTTGGTGCCGTTGATACAACCAAGGCTGAGTGGATAAAGCGTTTTGCATAGTATGTACCAGGACTATGGTATGACTTTCCCTTTTATCTACTCATAAGATTCCTAATGAATTTCTGTTTCTCTTACTCTCTGAAGACAGAAGTTATGTTATGAGCTTGTAGAGCCTGGCATAGCTCAACACAGAGTACAGTTATAGGTAGGGTCGCCAGGACTGGGTCTTACCCGGATCTTCATGCAGTGACCAGCCAGGTACCCTGAAAACTCAGTGAAATATTTTTCCAACAAGTTTGTTTTATATCTTGAGTGTCATGATTGTGAGCAATATGTCATTTCTTTCTATTCTTAATTGAAATATCAATATAAGTGATCCGTCGGTTATTAGGCTTCTTGAATCATGCACATCATTAAAGTTTACCTATTAACATTGTATTCACATGCTCACTTTTCAAATCTACTATGTATCCTTTCATAAATATTTTCTTCTCATGTTTGCTACATTTTGCCTTACAAACTTCTCTCTGAGTATGATTCTTTTTAACGAAACCTCATGTTTATTGCACCAACTATTTTTTTTAACTCTCTCCATCATTGCTTCCCACTTTTCTTTAATTTCTCTTAAAATTATTATTCTGTCACTTGCTCGGTCGACAGCAAGCACTCTGGGATATGCTTCTGTACTGTTTTATGAACATGACACAAAGCCAGTTTAACATCATGCATTGTAACATCATGAATGTAAATCGCAAAAAAATCTTATTAACTTCTACTTACATTTAATATTCACACGTCTTAATGCAGTATTACTCAGTTTAATTAGTGGAAAATTTATTATACGATTTAGTTGACTTTGCCTGAGATCATTTTACGAAGGCAAATATTCCAAGAAACATTAACAGATTTTTAGTGCGTCTCAGATTTTTATCCCTGTCCTATCGCACTCAAGCACAAACAATAATTATTACCCACTCTTATTCTAACTTAAACAAATCTTGAGTTTTAGCAATTATTCCCCTTCTTTCCCTTCTACATATCTCAATTCTACGTTATCATAACACATTTTCATTTGTCTCCCTCTCTCGCAACTGCACCGAGATTGTTTTAACATTTTATTATTTTTTTAATATTTACCTTAACGTCGCTTCACTCAGCACTAAACAACACAGTTTCCATTTATCTCACAGCTTCTTCACTTTGTTGAAGTTAAGATTTCATGACATGTTCACTACAGGTACGAAGTAATCATTCATCTTCCTCGCAGAACCTCAGACTGCAATATGATAAATCTTCCAACAGTATCTTCATGTACATGTAATAAATCGTAATAAATAAATCGTAATAAATCCCCAGTATAGAGTAAAATATATGGTGTAGCATATGAAAATATACTACAAGCGACTGGCACTAGCGAACTATTGCCAGAGGTCCAGAGAAGTGGAAATAACAGATGAGTATTTACTATAGTTATTTTTTTTTTATTAACACATCGGCCGATTCCCACCAAGGCAGGGTGGTCCGAAAAAGAAAAACTTTCATCATCATTCACTCCATCACTGTCTTGCCAGAGGGGTGCTTTACACTACAGTTATAAAACTGCAACATTAACACCCCTCTGCTGGAGATCAGGACAAGCTGTTTACACCTTGTCGCTGCTGCGTGACTTGCTCCAACTCATACGAATGGTTTGCTAGAAGGAAGTCATGCATGCCATTTTCATTCCCTGTGGTATGGAGAGAACCGAGGGATCACCCCGTTGATTGTTTCTGTATAACAAGAGTCTTGATTTTTATAAAAAAAAGTGAAAAATAACATATCCAAATCTCTCTTCAGCAATCAAACCGGTGGAATCTTCTGAGGATCTCCCTGTTCCAGTACTACCGTCCTGCAAAGATATATTTCCCTTGGATAAAGAAGAAGTCACTATCCCAGATTCCAAGTTTGAACCTGCAGGAATCAACAACCTGGAACCAAATCTGTGATTCAAAGTGACCTTAACGATCTTGTGCGTGATCTTAATTTGTTCAAGGAACAAAGTTACTTGGTTCAAGACTGCGCCAGTGGAACTTACAGCACCATGAAACAAGAATCCGTTTGTTCAGAAAAAGACTGAAAAGATCCTGCAATAATGGCGCTTGTTTATTGATTTCAGTAAAACAATTCTGCAGGTGGTCTTCACAATGGTAACACCCTAACAAGTCTGCCACTCCCTCCCCCTCTCTCTCTCTCCCCCTCCCTCTCTCTCTCTCCCCCTCTCTCTCTCTCCCTCTCTCTCTCTCTCTCCCTTCTCTCTCTCTCCCCCTCTCTCTCTCTCCCCCTCTCTCTCTCCCCCTCTCTCTCTCTCTCCCCTCTCTCTCTCTTTTCCCCTCTCTCTCTTCCCCTCTCTCTATCTCTCCCCTCTCTCTCTCTCCCTCTCTCTCCCCCTCTCCCCCTCTCCCCTCTCCCCCTCTCTCTCTCCACTTAACATACATAGCCAACTCTAGAATCTTATAAGGCAGCGCAAGAACGTTCAGTCCAGGCTATTAATCGATCCAACGCATATACGTCTTGCGTCTTTACAAATCAAGGGAGGTCTCATTAAAAACTTCAAAACAATGGACAAAAAATGCTTGCCAGTCTGAAAGAGACGTTTTTCCAAACTAAGTGACGTCAAACTGAAGGAAGGTATCTTCACTGGACCTCAAATTCGGAAGTTACTAAATAATCCTCATTTTGACTTTAGTCTCCGAAATGCTGCGCTGAGACCATGAGTGGAACACTGACCCAGTTTTCTTGGTCAGGTATCACAGTGATGATTATAAAAATATTGTAGAAGAGCTATTAAATAAATTAAACATGTGCAACATGTCGGTTCTCTATACCATTTATCTAGAGGAGCTATTGACAGCATGTCTACTGGGATCTCGATTCCTCCTCAAGATTAATTCCCCACCATTTTCATCTTGGTTTTTTCTCGTCTAACCTCGGCGCCTTTAGCATTTCTATCAAGACAGTCATCATGGAGAAGAGATATTAGGGAACCCTGAGGAGGATCAGTTTGATGACCGACTACTGCTGGACACTGGTGCGGAAAAGCGATGCTTAACACAAGTGAAAAATCCTGAAAACAGTAAAGCAAATATGTTTGTGTATGGAAATTCGTTAGTTTTGTCATGCATATAAATTGTTTTTTTTTCACTGCATGCACCGCACTTATATACCTATGCATAGTTTAATTCATGTGATTGTCGGTGACATATCGTGTGATTCTTATAACTTTAATAGCCAAAATGTTGATATTTCAAAAAAACTTAATTAAAGAGACAATTTCAGATTCATGTCAACGCATAATTAGATGAAAGTAATCAATCTGGTTTCTGAACTGGATAAAAAGTTAAATTACGTAGGGTAGTTTTTGGACATTTTAATTTGATGTAATGGTATTTATATGCTCTGTGAGAGTTATCATGCAAGTAGTTTTTTTGTTTTTTTAATTTTACAACTGATCTTCTATTGTGTTATTTATATTTTTATTGTAAAACACACTAAGACTAAAGCGTTTCTCGTCTCAAATACCTACGTACACTCTGCAGCACATTCATCATTTGTCTGGGGCCGTCTTTACCCACAGCGTTTCTTATGGAAGATCTTGCTCTCCTCCCACAGCATCTCTACTTGAGTAAGTCCTTGCTCTCCTCCCACAGCATCTCTACTTGAGTAAGTCATTGCTCTCCTCCCACAGCATCTCTTCTTGAGTAAGTCATTGCTCTCCTCCCACAGCATCTCTATTTGAATAAGTCCTTGCTCTCCTCCCACAGCATCTCTTCTTGAGTAAGTCATTGCTCTCCTCCCACAGCATCTCTACTTGAGTAAGTCATTGCTCTCCTCCCACAGCATCTCTACTTGAGTAAGTCATTGCTCTCCTCCCACAGCATCTCTACTTGAGTAAGGCCTTGCTCTCCTCCCACAGCATCTCTACCTCTTCTGCGATGACTTGCTCTACTCCAGCTTCTTTCACAATTCCGTGTGTAAGATCTTGCTCTCTCCTCCAGAGCATCTCAACCTTTTGTGTTGGGTCTTCTATATTTCCTCCCTCATGAACTCTCACTTGTCTCTCTTCTTTCTCTCACAAAGCTGGAGGGAACACGTTCTTATACGAGCTTCCATTACTGACAAATAAAACATCTTGAAACAATTGTTTAATTAACTTGGTGTGCTTTATATTGTCGATACAATCTTTCCATTTGTGGCTCTTGGTTTTCATTCTTTCTGAATGTTTCCTTCTTTCCAGACCTTTTAACGTTTACTACATAGCATTTATTTTACTTGTATGCTCTTTAGAGTGCACATAACTTAACCTAGCCTTGTCGGTCTCTTCACCTTCCCCTGCCCTGACCTGATCATTAATCACCATGAGCACTAGTCATCACCAATCATCATAATTAGATATTAAGCCTCTGCTTTCAAAACCAAGCCACGGGCGTGTGAGGTACGCTTGCCTCTGCTTTCAAAACCAAGCCACGGGCGTGTGAGGTACGCTTGCCTCTGCTTTCAAAACCAAGCCACGGGCGTGTGAGGTACGCTTGCCTCTGCTTTCAAAACCAAGCCACGGGCGTGTGAGGTACGCTTGCCTCTGCTTTCAAAACCAAGCCACGGGCGTGTGAGGTACGCTTGCCTCTGCTTTCAAAACCAAGCCACGGGCGTGTGAGGTACGCTTGCCTCTGCTTTCAAAACCAAGCCACGGGCGTGTGAGGTACGCTTGCCTCTGCTTTCAAAACCAAGCCACGGGCGTGTGAGGTACGCTTGCCTCTGCCTACAAAACCAAGCCACGGGCGTGTGAGGTACGCTTGCCTCTGCTTTCAAAACCAAGCCACGGGCGTGTGAGGTACGCATGCCTCTGCTTTCAAAACAAAGACACGGGCGTGTGAGGTACGCTTGCCTCTGCTTTCAAAACAAAGCCACGGGCGTGTGAGGTACGCTTGCCTCTGCTTTCAAAACAAAGCTACGGGCGTGTGAGGTACGCTTGCCTCTGCTTTCAAAACAAAGCCACGGGCGTGTGAGGTACGCTTGCCTCTGCTTTCAAAACAAAGCCACGGGCGTGTGAGGTACGCTTGCCTCTGCTTTCATACTTTCATCTAACATTTTTAATTTATCTCTTCAAACAGGTGTAGTGTCTGATATGTGGAAGATGGCTAATGTAATTCCTATTTTTAAAGCAGGGGACAAGTCACTACCGTCAAACTACCGCCCAATAAGCCTGACCTCAATTGTAGGCAAATTACTAGAGTCAATTATAGCTGATATTATTAGAAGCCATCTAGATAACCATAATTTGATTAAAGATACCCAGCATGGATTCACGAGGGGCCGTTCCTGCCTATCTAATTTATTAACCTTCTTCAGTAAAGCTTTTGAGGCTGTTGATCACGATAAAGAATTCGATATTGTTTATTTAGACTTTAGTAAGGCTTTTGATAGAGTACCGCACCAGAGACTGTTAAAGAAAGTGGCAGCTCATGGCATTGGGGGAAAAGTGCTGTCATGGATCGAGTCATGGCTCACCAATAGGAAGCAGAGAGTGTGCATAAATGGGGTTAAATCCGAATGGGGACTTGTAACAAGTGGTGTTCCACAGGGATCAGTCTTAGGCCCATTGTTATTTATAATATATATCAATGACCTTCATGAGGGAATTACTAGTGATATGAGCAAATTCGCCGACGACACGAAGATAGGTAGGATAATTGATTCAAACATAGATGTCGTAGAACTTCAGGAAGATTTATACAAACTTAATTCGTGGTCAGAAAAGTGGCAGATGCAGTTCAATGTAGATAAATGCAAGGTTCTGAAGCTCGGGAGTGTCCATAACCCAAGCACTTATAAGTTAAATAACGTAGAACTTAGCCATACAGATTGCGAGAAGGACTTGGGGGTGATGGTAAGCAGCAACCTTAAACCAAGACAGCAATGCCTAAGCGTACGTAATAAGAACATAAGAACATAAGAAAGGAGGAACACTGCAGCAGGCCTGTTGGCCCATACTAGGCAGGTCCTTCACAATCCGTCCCACTAACAGAATATTTGCTCAACCCAATTTTCAATGCTACCCAAGAAATAAGCTTTGACAATTCTACCCACTCATGCGCGAGTCCCACTCAAATCCAACCCCTCTCACTCATGAATTTATCCAACCTAAATTTGAAACTACCCAAGGTCCTAGCTTCAATAACCCTACTAGGCAGACTGTTCCACTCATCAACTACCCTATTTCCAAACCAATACTTTCCTATATCCTTTCTAAATCTAAACTTATCTAACTTGAATCCATTATTGCGGGTTCTCTCTTGGAGAGATATCCTCAAGACCTTATTTATATCCCCTTGTTAATACCCATTTTCCACTTGTATACCTCGATCATGTCTCCCTCATTCTACGTCTTACAAGTGAATGTAATTTTAGGGTCTTCAATCTTTCTTCGTAAGGAAGATTTCTAATGCTATGTATTAATTTAGTCATTCTACGCTGAATGTTTTCTAACGAATTTATGTCCATTCGGTAATATGGAGACCAGAACTGAGCTGCGTAATCTAGGTGAGGCCTTACTAATGATGTATAAAGCTGTAATATAACCTCTGGACTTCTGTTGCTAACACTTCTTGATATAAATCCCAGTAATCTATTTGCCTTATTACGTACGCTTAGGCATTGCTGTCTTGGTTTAAGGTTGCTGCTTACCATCACCCCCAAGTCCT
>WNWK01025944.1:0-27974 GCA_009830355.1 Cherax destructor
ACTTCCCTACCGGGGAGCCGATGCCGGGTCGCCAAATTGGAAGAGACCCGGGCCGGGATCCATACCGGCAAATCACATAGAATGGAATAGAATTCTCTAGTATTGGTCGATCACCATGCCCAGCCCTTCTAGGGCAGGGTAGGTGCCAAGGCTGGAGCTTGCTACCATCTGCAGCTCTTAAGCCTGCCCTTCCCGTTAGGGAAGGTGGCAGACCACAGGGTCCTAGCATCTATCTACCTCCATGACTCGTGTTGGTGGGGAATGTGGCTAGGCCTGGGGCTAGTTGGTCCAGCCGATGAGGGGTATCCCCTCCCATGGGAGACATATGTCTCTGACACTCCCACGCCAGGGAGCCGGAGCCAGGTCGCCATCTGGTAAAGACCCGGGCCGGGAGAATTCCCGGTGGATCAACACCACCACCACCTTCTCTAGTATTGTTATTTTACTAGTATAGCATCAACATATTGTAATTTGAAATAATATATAACTAGAATAAACTCAATCAATTTCTCTAGTATTATGTACATAGTGAATAAGTCTTTAGACTAAGCTGCCCCTAATGCCATGGCATGCCAGTGGCTCTCCTTGCATTACAGTTTTATAATTGTAACTACCAATACCTATGTATACTTGTAACTTGCAACGAAATAAAAATATTATTATTATATTATTATCATTGGTTGATTATGCTGCGCCACTACTTGCTCTTGTGTCTGACTTAAAGCTTGGAGGGCTGGAAAAACTGCAGAACGAAGCAATGAGGATCATTTTAAGATGCCCTCGTACTGCCAAAATTTTAAATATGCAGAAAGAACTTGATATTCCAAGCATCAGAGATCGTGTTACTGAAAGAAATATCCTAATTGGCGTTAATATGCTCAGGCAAGCCCATTCAAACCCCTGCACAGAAGCCCTCCAAACTCTCTTCAGCACTGGTGAACATCCCTCCAGATGGATCGAAAAAACTGGAACCGACCTTCGCATGAATCAGATACATGTCTTCAAGCAGGCACTGGACGGGCACCCAAAGTCGGTACCTGAC
Organism: Cherax destructor; assembly: GCA_009830355.1. Classification (NCBI taxonomy): domain Eukaryota; kingdom Metazoa; phylum Arthropoda; class Malacostraca; order Decapoda; family Parastacidae; genus Cherax; species Cherax destructor. The sequence goes on from WNWK01025944.1 coordinate 1,043, forward strand.
CAGCCAGGCTGTGGTTCGTACGTTGGACTGCGTGCGACCAGCAGTAACAGGCTGGTTGATCAGGCTCTGATCCAACATGAGGCCTGGTCACAGACCGGGCCGCAGGATTGTTGACCCCTGGAACTCTCTCCAGGTATACTCCAGGTATGTCAAGTAAGGCAACAGCGGCACTTCTCCGCTCCATGGAATATTACCCCATTCCAAACTACCATCCCTCCTTTTTCTTAAATCACAACCAAAGCTTCGCCTTGAAGCCAAACATGATGCCTTAAGCTGTATTGATAATTTAGTCACACAGCACACTCTCACAAATTATTTACGTTGATGGTTCTGTTCACCAATCCATTGGTGCAGCTGGTAGTGCTGCTGTTGTCGTACAGAGTGATGGCTCTCTTAAAGAAATTGGAGCACGCATCAATAACTTGGCCTCTACCCTTCAGACAGAACTGTTTGCCATACTCCTTGTACTCAAATGCGTCCATGTATCTAAAGTTGACACTTTAATTGTGGAAATACAAAGTAATTAAAGATTGTTTATGGTGATTTCATATAGCTCTGCAAATATAAAATACGTAGAAAACTTTGAACGGAATCTTTGTTAAGGTGGAGAATGCTGATCCAGCATTCTCCACCTGACTAAATCCTATAAATACTCATGTATCTTTTATCCAGGTAGATCTGTTTGTGACTCGATAAAGCCCACTGCGTGGGCGAAACGTTGTCAATAAAGGATCACATTATACTGCTTATGTGTTTATTTTTCCACACTTTAATTGTAACTGATTCTCTGTCATCCATAAATGCTCTCAGCTCATTAAGTATAAATTGTGGCATGCTTGTGTCAGAAGTTTTGGGACCTCGTTCCTAGGCCTTTCGTGTATCCATATGCTCTTGCGCTACCGTCCACATGATGGATACGGGGTGCACAATAAACTAGCCACTTAGGTGGCAAAATCTAATCTAAATTCTTGTGTCAGAAGCCAGACACAGATATGGTAGGATTGTTGATAGTAGAGTCAGAGTGCACATGCTGTAGATTCCATCTCACACTGGTCTTCAGATGCATGATAGAACTGATAAACTGGCTAAGTTGAATGCTTTCAAAGAGGGATTATATTGCAATCTTGGGTTGTCAGTTAGCAGCTTACCTGGAGAGAGTTCCGGGGGTCAACGCCCCCTGGTCTGTGACCAGACCTTATGGTAGATCAGATCCTGATCAACCAGGCTGTTACTGCTGGCCGCATGCAGTCCGACATACGAACCACAGCCCGGCTGGTCAGGTACCGACTTTAGGTGCCTGTCCAGTGCCTGCTTGAAGACAGCCAGGGGTCTATTGGTAATCCCCCTTATGTACGCTGGGAGGCAGTTGAACAGTCTTGGGCCCCTGACACTTATTGTGTTGTCTCTCAACGTACTAGTGGCACCCCTGCTTTTCATTAGGGTGGATGTTGCATCGTCTGCCGAGTCTTTTGCTTTCGTAGGGAGTGACTCTCGTGTGCAAGTTTGGTACTAATCCCTCTAGGATTTTCCAAGTGTATATAATAATGTATCTCTCCCGCCTGCGTTCTAGGGAGTACAGGTTTAGGAACTTCAAGCGTTCCCAGTAACTGAGGTGGTTTATCGCAGTTATGCGTGCTGTGAAGGTTCTTTGCATAGTAGGTACCATCCAGTCAGGGGAGCACAAGATAGCCATTGCAGTGATGTATAACCCACCACAGAACTGCAGGAGACCAGGTGAGGAATATGATGAGAACAACAGAGCGATAGTGGACACTCTGGCGGAGGTGGCAAGAAAAGCGCACATGAGCAGAACGAAGCTACTGGTCATGGGCGATTTCAACCACAGGGAGATCGACTGGGAGAACCAAGAACCACGTGGGGGTCCAGAAACTTGGAGAGCCAAGATGATGGACGTGGTACTGGAAAACCTGATGCACCAACATGTCAGGGACACGACCAGAGTGAGAGAAGATGAACCAGCAAGACTGGACCTTGTATTCACCCTGAACAGCTCAGATATTGAAGACATAACACACGAGAGCCCCCTGGGAGCCAGTGACCATATGGTGCTGAGCTTTGAGTACATTGTAGCGCTACAGGCGGAGAGGGAAAACGGTACCGAAAGAGACAAACCAGACTTTAAAAGAGGAAACTACACGGGTATGAGGAATTTCCTGTAGGACGTTCAGTGGGAAAGGGAAATGGAAGGACAGACAATAAATGAAATGATGGAATACGTAGGGGCAAAGTGCAAGGAGGCAGAGGAATAGTTTATACCCAGAGGAAAAAGATTAAAAGGGAAGGCCAGAAAGAGCCCCTGGTTTACCCAAAGGTGCAGGGAGGCAAAGACTCAGAGTGTCAGAGAATGGAAAAGGTACAGAAGGCAAAGAACCCAAGTAAACAAAGAGATTAGTAGAAGAGCTAGAAACAGTATGCACAGGTACGGAGGAGGCCCAGAAACAGTACGAAAACGACATAGCATCGAAAGATAAGTCCGACCCGAAACTGATGTACAGTCACATCAGAAGGAAGATAACAGTCAAGGACCAGGTGATAAGGCTGAGGAGAGAAGATGGGGAACTCACAAGTAACGATCAAGAGGTATGTGAGGAGCTTAACTTGAGGTTTAAGGAAGTATTCACAGTGGAGGAAGGAAGGCAGCTGGGTAGACAGGATGGGGTGCATCACCAACAAGGGATGTATCAAGTGCTAGAGGGCATACACACAACTGAGGAGGAGGTGAAGCAGATCCTCAGTGACCTTGATACCTCAAAGGCGATGGGTCTGGACAATATCTCCCCGTGAGTTCTTCGGGAAGGAGCTAAGGTACTGAGTGTGCCACTTACCATAATATTCAACACATCCCTTGAAACTGGGCAGCTACCTGAGGTATGGAAGAAGGCCAACGTAGTCCCAATCTTTAAAAAAGGAGACAGAAAGGAGGCACTAAACTATAGACTGGTGTCACTTACGTGTATAGTGTGCAAAGTCCTGGAGAAAATCATCAGGAAAAGAATGGTGGAGCACCTCGAGCTGAACAGGATAATAAACACCAGACAGCACGGATTCCGGGAAGGCAAATCCTGTGTAACAAACCTCCTAGAGTTCTATGATAAAGTAACAGAGGTAAGGCAAGAGAGAGAAGGGTGGGTTGATTGCATTTTCCTGGACTGCAGGAAGGCATTCGACACAGTTCCACACATGAGATTAGTAAAGAAGTTGGAAGAACAAGCATGTATAACAGGAAGGGCACTGGAATGGATCAGGGAATACCTCACAGGGAGGCAACAACGGGTCATGGTGCGTGATGAGGTATCACAGTGGGCGCCTGTGAAGAGCGGTGTTATTCTTGGTATATGTAAATGACATGATGGACGGGATAGACTCAGAAGTGTCTCTGTTCACAGATGATGTGAAATTAATGAGGAGAATCACATCGGAAGAGGACCCAGCAGGACTTCAAACAGACCTGGACAAGCTTGACATCTGGTCTAGCAACTGGCTTCTCGAATTCAATCCCACCAAATGCAAAGTCATGAAGATCGGAGAAGGGCAAAGAAGACCGCTGTCAGAGTACAGGCTAGGCAGACAAAGGCTACAAACCTCGGCAAAGGAGAAAGACCTTGGGGTGAGTATAACGCCAAGCACGTCTCCGGAGGGACACATCAACCAGATAACTGCGGCAGCATATGGGCGACTGGCAAACCTAAGATTAGCGTTCCGTTACCTTAACAAGGAATCGTTCAAGACACTGTACACCGTGTACGACAGGCCCATACTAGAATATGCAGCACCAGTCTGGAACCCACACCTGGTCAAGCACGTAAAGAAACTAGAGAAAGTGCAAAGGTTTGCGACAAGGTTAGTTCCACAACTCAGGGGTCTGTCCTATGAAGAAAGGTTGAGGGAAATAGGACTAACAACATTGGAGGAAAGAAGGGTCAGAGGAGACATGATAACGACATACAAAATACTGCGGGGAATCGACAAGGTAGACAGTGACAGGATGTTCCAGAGAGGGAACACAGAAACAAGGGGACACAACTGGAAGCTGAAGACTCAGATGAGTCAAAGGGATGTTAGGAAGCATTTCTTCAGCCACAGAGTAGTCAGGAAGTGGAATAGTCTAGAGAAAGATATAGTGGAGGCAGGAACCATACATAGTTTTAAGACAAGGTATGATAAAGCTCATGGAGCAGGGAGATCAGAGACCCAGTAGCGGACAGCAAAGAGGCGGGGCCAGGAGCTGATTCTCGACCCCTGCAACCAAAGTTAAGTGAGTACAATTAGGTGAGTACACATACCCGCCCCGATGGCATAGTGGCTAGCGCTCTTACTTCACGCATGGAGGGCCCGGGTTCAATTCCCGGCGGGGCCGAAACATTTCGAAGTGTTTCGTTACACACACACACACACATACATACATACAACAGGCCTAGTGTCTAATCGACATGTGCCTAGGACAAAATGGTAACTAACACTAACACACAGATACACACACACTACACGCCCCGATGGCATGGTGGCTAGCGCTCTTGCTTCACGCACGGAGGGCCCGGGTTCAATTCCCGGCGGGGCCGAAATCGAAGTGTTTCGTTACACACACACACATACATACAACAGGCCTAGTGTCTAATCGACATGTGCCTAGGACAAAATGGTAACTAACACACACGTGGTAATACTTTATTTACAGGGAGCAAAGTCAGGGTATTTCCCCAGAATGGTCTGTAATATACCCTCAATGCTCTGCATATTAGGGGCTTTTGGCATGTACACCTCTTGTAAGCTCATAACCCATTGTATATTTTTGTATCATGTCACAATAAACTGTCTTATCTTATCTAAATACTTTGACATATCTTGAACATTTCTGAGTGAGTTGTCTCTGAATTCATTAATTTTATCGCAGTCCAGTACATAATGACGCAGGGTGTGACGCACTCCAGTACATAATGATGCAGGGTGTGACAATAATCCAACTGGCAAAGTTTACAATTTGTTTGGTCTACATCTGGTGGTGGTGATTTAACCTGCCAAAGACACTTATAACCCAGCCGGAGGCGGGCGGTAGTGACATCCAAGAGTCTGCTTATTTTGTTGGATGCACCATAGACATGTGGCTCCTCCTGCATGATAGAATGATGATAGATGGACTGACTGGTGTCAATTTCCCTAAGTCTTAAATCAATAAAATTCAGTTGAAGTTCTTTTTGTATTATTGTTTTCAAACTGCTAACTGACAAGCCAAGATTGTAATCTACAAGGTTTGTCACGAAATAGAAGTGTTTCCTGACGTGGGTTTTAGTCGTATGATGACCCGCGGCTGGAGCTTTTGGTCATCTGACTGAGGCCTTCCACTGGCTTACTGGCCCATTCCTTTAAAAAAAATTATGGTCATCATTATAGTCAAAGGACTTTGACTAGACAATTGAAATTTGGCGGTATTCTTGACGTCATAGACAAGTCACCAATGGAAGTGACGTCAGAATCAAGAATCCAATAAGAAAGAAGTGTTGCGGCGACTTCAGATTTTAGTAGCGAATGAGCATAGAGATTTCTGTGACGTCAAAGGCGAGGAGCCAATTAGAATGTAGTGCTGTCCTGCAGTGAGAGGTGAGTTGACGCCGGCGGAAGTGTTTACACCCAGTGATAACACTACCCAGCCTTACTTCACTTCACCTCGCCCATCACTCACAATAAAAATGACGGGGAGGCTGCCTCCATGCATCGTTGATGTTGGTACAGGGTGAGTTACATCATGGCTTCCATCACTCACCCACTTCTGAGCATAGTTGGAGCATGAGAATTGAAATATATATGTTTGACGTGTGTATCTGTAGATATGTTCCAGCCACACCTGGAGCTGTCACTCTCCCTGTATTAGGATTTTATTGCTTGAGTGTCAAATGCCGGGGTTGGAATAGAATTTTAATAACTTTTTAATTAGGTTAGTCATTATCCATTGCCTGGTATTTAGGTTATATTCTGCAAGTGACATATGTCACTTTGCAATACCTGGACTCACAAGGGTGTGCAACACTTTCTTAGGCTTATTTTACATTAATCCAACCAATATAGTATATTTCGATTTCCTTTTTTAATTATTAGGTGGCTCAGTTGGTAGTTCCCTCGGCTCACTGAGGGACCAAGGTTCGATCTCAGGCATGGGTGGGAAAGGACCCCAATGGAAATAAGTCACTTTGTCTTGACTTTTTTGGGCTATCCTAGGTTCTCTAAACATAACGCTCTTGCCTCTGTGTCAGTGGTTCAGTCCCCAGTATGAATGGTAAAGGACGTGTTTCCTTATACGTGTTGTCCCTGTTCACCTAGCAGTAAGTAGGTACCAGGGTGTTAGTTGACTGGTGTGAGTCACACCTTTGGGGACAAAATTAAAGGACTCCAATGAAAATAAGTCAGTCCTTGATGACGCACTGATTTTCTTGGGTTATCCTGGGTAGCTAACCCCCCCTGGTTAAAAATCCGAACAAATCTTATCTTAACCCCCTCAGCAGTGGTGTTGCCAAGGGAGGGGGGCTTGGGGGCTTCAGTTCCCCAAAATTACATTAGAATCTAAAAATTACCTCAGCCCTCCAAGCTCCCTAAATAAAAAAAATGAATGTTGCTTCAAAACAAGTCTCCGAGCCTCCCTTCCAACCAGATAGCCACCTCTAAGCCCTCAAGTATAGAAATTCTGGTGCCACCCCTGCCCTACAGGTTAATCTTAACAAAATTGTGTTTTTTAGCTTGAAATCAAGAGGACTTAAGATCTAACCATGTATTACCTGGAGTTTACCTGGAGAGAATTCCAGGGGTCAAAGCCCCCGCGGCCCGGTCTGTGACCAGGCCTCATGTTGGACCAGAGCCTGATCAACCAGGCTGTTACTGCTGGCCGCACGCAGTCCAACGTACGAACCACAGCCTGGCTGGTCAGATACCGACTTTAGGTGCCTGTCCAGTGCCTGCTTGAAGACAGCCAGGGGTTTGTTGGTAATCCCCCTTATGTATGCTGGGAGGCAGTTGAACAATCTTGGGCCCCTGACACTCATTGTGTTGTCCCTCAACGTGCTAGTGGCACCCCTACTTTTCATTGGGGGGATGTTACATCGCCTGCCGAGTCTTTTGCTTTCGTAGGGAGTGATTTTCGTGTGCAAGTTTGGTACTAATCCCTCGAGAATTTTCCACATGTATATAACAATGCATCTCCCGCCTGCGTTCTAGGGAGTACAGGTTTAGAAACTTCAAGCGTTCCCAGTAATTGAGGTGGTTTATCGCAGTAATGCGTGCCGTGAAGGTTCTCTGCACATTTTCAAGGTCAGCAATTTCACCTGCCTTGAAAGGTGCAGTTAGTGTGCAGCAATATTCCAGCCTAGATAGAACAAGCGATTTGTAAAGTGTCAACATGGGCTTTGCATCCCTTGTTTTGAAGGTTCTCATTATCCATCCTGTCATTTTTCTAGCAGATGCAATTGCTACGGTGTTATGGTTCTTGAAGGTGAGATCCTCTGACATGATCACTCCCAGGTCTTTGACATTAGTTTTTCGCTCTATTGTGTTTGAATTAGTTTTGTACTCCGATGAGATTTTAATTTCCTCACGTTTTCCGTATCGGAGTAATTGAAATTTCTCATCATTGAACTTCATATTGTTTTCTGCAGCCCATTTAAAGATTTGGTTTATGTCTGCTTGGAGTCTTGCAGTGTCTTCAACGGTGGACACTGTCATACAGATTCGGGTGTCATCTGCAAAGGAAGACAAGGCACTGTGGCTTATATCATGTCTATGTCCGATATGAGGATGAGGAACAGGATGGGAGCGAGTACTGTGCCTTGTGGAACAGAGCTTTTCACATTAGCTGCCTCAGACTTTACTCTGTTGACTACTACTCTTTGTGTTCTACTTGTTAGGAAATTATAGATCCATCTACCAACTTTTCCTGTTATTCCTTTATCACGCATTTTGTGTGCTATCACACCATGGTCACACTTATCAAAGGCTTTTGCAAAGTCTGTGTATATAAAATCTGCATTCTGTTTGACCTCTAGAGCATCCATGACCTTGTCATAGTGGTCCAGTAGTTGGGACCTGGGTTGTGTAATTGATGGTTATCTAGATGAGTGGCGATCTTGCTTCTTAGAACCCTTTCAAAGATTTTTATGATATGGGACGTTAGCGCTATTGGTCTGTAGTTCTTTGCCATTGCTTTACTGCCGCCTTTGTGGAGTGGGGCTATGTCTGTTGTTTTTAGTAACTGCGGGACGACCCCAGTGTCCATGCTCCCTCTCCATAGGATGTTAAAAGCACATGATAGGGGCTTCTTGCAGTTCTTGATGAACACTGAGTTCCATGAGTTGGGGCCTGGAGCGGAGTGCATGGGCATGTCATTTATCGCCTTTTCAAAGTCATGTGGCGTCAGGGTAATGTCAGATAGGCTTGCGTCTACCAGGTTCTGTGGCACTTTCATAAAAAATTCATTTAGGTCTTCAACTTTGTCTGGTTAGCGGCTCACTAAAAACAGAGTCATACTGGGACTTTAGTAACTCACTCATTTCCTTGCTGTCATCTGTGTAAGACCCATCTCGTTTTAGTAGGGGCCCAATACTGGATGTTGTTCTTGACTTTGTTTTGGCATAAGAAAAGAAATATTTTGGGTTTTCAATTTCATTTATGGCTTTTAGTTCTTCCCGCGTTTCTTGATTCCTGTAAGATTCCTTTAGTTTTAATTCGATGTTTGCTATTTCCCTACGTATTTCAGATATATTGGCCTCTTGCAGCCGCTCTGTAATTCTTTGCCTTTGCCTGTATAGGGAGCGCCTCTCTCTTTCTAGTTTACATCTTCTCCTTTTCCTTAAGGGAATTTGCCTTGAGCAAACCTCAAGTGCCACAGAGTTAATTTGTTCTAGACATAGGTTAGGATCCGTGATGCTTAGGCTATCTTCCCAGTTTATATCATTTAGGATTTGGTTTACTTGGTCCCACCTTATGTTTTTGTTATTGAAGTTGAAATTGGAGAAGGCTTCCTCGCGACTGATCACATTTTGTCGATCTGGGGCCCCCCTCATGCATGTCTGGACCTCTATTATGTTGTGATCTGAGTATATCATTTTTGATATGATGACATTTCGTATCAGATCATCATTGTTAGTGAAGATGAGGTCCAGTGTATTCTCCAATCTTGTAGGCTCTATTATTTGCTGGTTTAAGGTGAATTTGGTGCAGAGATTTAAAAGCTCGTGTGTGTGCGAGTTTTCATCTGAGCTGCCTCCTGGTGTTATCTCTGCTACCACATTATTTGCAATATTCCTCCATTTTAGGTGCCTTAGGTTGAAGTCCCCCAGGAGCAAGATGTTGGGGGCAGGGGCTGGAAGGTTTTCCAGACATTGGTCAATTTTCAGAAGCTGTTCCTGGAATTGTTGGAACGTTGCATCCGGAGGCTTGTATACAACCACGATGACCAGGTTTTGGTTCTCGATCTTTACTGCTAAAACCAGGATGTATTATAAAGTCCCTTAATACCTGAAGATGAAAGAATTATTACTCCTTTCAACTTCTGCTATTTATTAAGGTCCCATACTACTGTCCTGTCATGTGATTATAAAATGGAAGAATTTTAAATGTTTAGTCTTCTGGCACGTTTGCCAGTCGTTTCTTTGTGCCTCCCGAATGTGTAATATCACAAGTAATTCTTAAAAGCTTCTGCTTACAGACAGTATACATGTTTTACTTTCCTGTCTTATAATAGCCCCTGATACTGTAATATTTGATTTCCAATGTAGGAGACTTGGTTTTGGACTGGGCTAGTGGTCCATTTGACCCTTAGAAATATTAGCACATGTAACAAGACGACATCCACAGCAAGTATGTGTAGGTATTTCTACTTAATTACTCATAGGTGAACCATGGGCAGCAGTTGTGGACTTGCCATATGTTGTCACACCTAGGAAGTGAACCTGGGCCTTGGTAGTGAGCTGAATGCTGTACTACTGAAAACAAATTGCCTATTAATGCTTTTTGTGACTATATATGTACAATTCTCTGCTGAAGTTAAGACATTTATTCACTATTGATCATTTTGAGATTGTATCTAATTTCAGAAATATTCAGAATTTACATTTTTTTTTATTGTAAACCACCTAGTCTTTTATGCGAGCCTCTTAACATCAGTGACAAATTTCTCATATTCCCTTCCTATGGTGTTTGTCTTTATAATCTGTCTGCTGGACATTGAGTCAGGAATCCTTACGTCAGTTTCCTTCTTTTATGATGATTTCTGTAACCGTTATGGAAGCTGGTCACTAGCTCAGGTAGTGTAGGGGCTGAGGTTTAGGCAGGAGGGTCTAATCGGCCTAATTAGAGATGCTTATTCCTATGACGTACCAAAGAGAATCAGAACTGCAGCATAAATAGAATATAGCATACAGATGCTACTTGACTTATGATGGGGTTATGTTCCAATGAACCCATGGCAAGTCAAAGGTATTGTAAGTCGAATGTGAATATGATATGCTAAATAAATAACTACTGTCACTGAATAAGTAAACACATAATTACTGTAAGTAAATGCCAGTATTGAAAAGTAACTAAATGAATACAAGTTATGGATTTGCCGCCTTCATGCTGGGTAATTATCTCAAGTTTCATCTTCAAAGTAATTGCTTTTGCACCATCGTAAAGTCGAACCATCGTAAGTTGAGTAGCACAGTATATCTATAGCATTTTGTTTTTAAATTGGTAACTTAAGGGGTATTTATGGTGAAACTAGACACTGGTATTAATATTCATATATACAAGTGATTGAAGTTATTGTTAATTATTAGATTCTAAATTTATGTCATTGTTCCGTGAATTGTTCAATATAATTTTGTCAAATGTATTTTTAGGTACACCAAACTGGGATTTGCAGGAAATCATGAACCCCAGATGATTATTCCTTCTGCAGTTGCAATCAAGGAGACAGCCAAAGTGGGGGAACAGTCCCAGCGAAGATTATGTAAAGGTGTCGAAGATTTAGACTTTTTCATTGGAGATGAGGCTATGGATGCTACTGGATATGCCGTTAAGGTGAGAAGTTAAAATATAGTGTCACTGAATTACCTCGCTTAACCCCCTAGGTCATATTAATGAAAGTGTAAATGTTTTTCAGATAAGTTATGCTTAAAAAGCTGGTTACAAACATAAGTTAGACCAAAATAGAAGAGCACCAGTTGTATGATCTCTGCACCTAAAAAAAAAAAATATGTACAAGGAAGAGAAAGTAAGAAGATAACATACAAACCATGGTATGGGTGGGGTTAGAGCTCATGGCAAGTGAGTTGTAAAACTCCAGATCAATGTGTAAGCCACTGGGCCAGCTGTTTACAATTATGTTATTACGATTTTTTGTCAAGATAATATACCAAATTATTCTCATAGCTGAATAAAAAAAAAGCTAAGAAGAAATGCTGAAAGTAATAGATTTGCCTTCATTAGCTAGTAGATGTAAATGACAAATGACAATCTTAATTTCTATAAAGTATTGTAAATAATTGACATAGGATTAGGATTGACATGTATAAACTACAGTGGACCTTTGAAAATAGTCTCCCTTGAGAATCGGCGAATTTGAAAATCGTCCTTTTTTCGGCAAAAAATAGACTTGAAAATCGTCCGTTAACTTGAAAAACGCCGGTCGTCTGAAACACATCCGCATGGCCTCCCCGCCGCCTGGACACATAAACACATTGAGCATCAGTGTGCCATTGTTTACCAGCGAGTGACCACCACCCACGCCGCCACCTATGCATTCATACCATACATTTTGTCAATATTCCATTCGTTTTAGTGCTTGCAACTGCTAAATAAGCTACCATGGGCCCAAAGAAAGCTCCTAGTGCCAGCCCAGTGGCAAAGAAAGTGAGAAACACAATAGAAGTTAAGAAAGAGATCATAGAAAAATATGAGTGGTGTACGTGTGGCTGATCTTTCCAGGATGTATGGGAAGGCCCATTCAACCATCACTTCCATCTTGTTGAAGAAAAAGGAAATCAAGGAAGCTGATGTTGCGAAAGGGGTGAATATGCTATCAAAAATGAGATCGCAAAGAATCAAAGAAGTCGAGAAGTTGTTGCTTTTGTGGATCAGACAAAAAGAGTTAGCAGGAGATAGTGTTACACAGTCAATTTACGAAAAGGCAAGGCAGTTGCATGACGATCTCATAAAGAAAAGTCCTGGAACGAGTGCTGATGTTGATGAATTCAAGGCCAGCAAAGGCTGGTTCAAAAATTTCAAGAAGCGAAGTGGCATACACAATGTTGTAAGGCATGGAGAGGCTGCAAGTTCTGACAAATGTGCGGCTGAAAAATTTGTTCATGAATTCAAGGGGTACATAGTCTGAACAATTCAAACCCCAACAAGTGTTCAATTGTGATGAAACAGGCCTCTTTTGGAAGAAAATGCCAAAGAAGACCTACATTACTCAGGAGGAAAAGGCACTGCGAGGACACAAGCCTTTGAAAGACAGGCTAACTCTCATGTTGTGTGGTAATGCTAGTGGGGATTTCAAAGTGAAGCCTTTACTGGTGTATCATTCTGAAAACCCCAGAGTGTTCAAGAAGTACAGTGTTGCCAAGGCTAATTTGTGTGTTTTGGAAAGCTAACAGTAAGGCATGGGTCACCAGGGAAATTTTCCTTGATTGGTTCAATGAAGTGTTTGGCCCCAGTGTGAAGAAATACCTCCTGGAAAATAAATTGCCACTTAAGTGCCTCCTGGTACTGGACAATGCTCCTGGTCATCCTCCAGACATGGAAGAGCAAATGGTGAAGGATTTAAAGTTCATCAAAGTGAAGTTCTTTCCCCCTAATACCACTCCTCTCCTCCAGCCCATGGACCAGCAGGTCATTTCAAACTTCAAAAAACTCTACACCAGAGCAATGTTTCAAAGGTGTTTTGACATAACCTCAGGCAGTACTTTGACCCTAAGAGAGTTCTGGAAAGATCACTTCAGTATCGTGCATTGCATATGCCTTATAGGTAAGGCTTGGCAGGAAGTGACTCCCAGGACAATGAACTCTGCTTGGAGACCACTGTGGCCAGATTGTGTTGAAAAGAGGGATTTTGAATGGTTTGGGGATGACTCTGACAGCCCTGTGCCAGTTGTGGAAAAAATTGTGGAATTGGGGACGTCCATGGGGATGGAGGTTAGTGGTGAGGATGTGGAAGAGTTGCTGGTGGACCACGATGAAGAACTAACCACTGAAAAGCTGCAAGACCTTCAACTGCAAGAACAACAGACCAAAGCTCAGGAAATTGCTTCAGAGGAGGAGGAAGGGAGAAGGAAGAAGTTGCTTTCTTCAGAGATTAAGGAGATGTGTACAGTGTGGACTAGAATGGAAAAATTTGTGGAGGAGAATCACCCTGACAAAGCTGTTGCAGGCCGTGTATGTGACATGTTCAATGACAATGTCTCTGTCACATTTTAGGGACATTTTAAAGAACTGCCAGAAACAGACCTTTGTGGACAGTTATTTTGCAAGAAAGGCATCCAGTGACTCTCAACCTGGTCCTAGTTCCATTAAAAACAAAAAAGGGAAGTAACTCCAGAAAAGGACTTGGTACCTGAAGTGTTAATGGAAGGGGATTCCCCTTCCAAACACTAGCAACACCACCTTCCTCTCCCCTCCTTCTTCCACACATCAACAACTCTTCAATAAAGGTAAATGTCAATATATTACTATTTTATACTATGTACAGTATATATATCATTGTTTTGTGTGTAGATAAATGTACATTTAATGTGTAAAAAAATTTTTTTTTACATACTTTTGGGTGTCTGGAACGGATTAATTTGATTTACATTATTTCTTATGGGGAAAATATATTGGAAAATCGTCCATTTTGAAAATAGGCGGCCTCTCAGGAACGGATTAATCACGATTTTCAAGGGTCCACTGTACTTGTTATGCACATTTTGGTCAGCTTCTACATTAACTTATAACTACTGAGTAATTTGATTAGGTTAGAGTGCTATGATTTGCTGTCTTTGACATTACAGTGGACCCCCGGTTTACGTACTGCTCCAAACTCGAACAATTATGTAAGTGTATTTTTGTAAGTGCTTTTGTAAGTGTATTTTTGGGGGTCTAAAAGGACTAATCTAATTTAGATTATTCCTTATGGGAACAAATTCGTTTGGTAACGACACTTGAACAGCATTCTGGAATGAATTAATTACGTAAACCAGGGTACCACTGTATGTATATATAATTATTTGGGCTATGATTTATGATATTTTGAGAATTTATGTAACTTATTGTTGTAACATTTGTAGTGGGAAATACTGGCGTAGGACATATTTTTGGTTATTAGGGTTGTGCAAAAGTATTGGTATCAACTAATTTTGACAGTATCGGTATCTGCCTAAAACTAGTATCAGTGGGTATCTGCTAATTTTGATAACATCTATTAGTACCAGTATTGGCTGATTTTGGTGCTACAGGTAATGGTTTTGGCCTAAAATTGTGTATCAATATTGGCAAAATATTTGGTATCGTCCCATCCTTAGTTATCACAATGAAATATATGTGATAGTGAGAATATTAGCATGAATGCTAATATAATTTGGATCAATATTATTGCATCTATGAAAACCGATAAAATCCCTTAGGAAAATTGTATGAAGAAAAGGAAAGCATCAAAATGTTGCCTGAATTATGCACTATTTTTCTGTAAGATTTTTTTTCTTTTTATAAATTTTTATCACATTTTTAAATCCTGCCCTTTAACATTGCACTCTTGGGCACAGTAATGTAGTATCTTTACATCATTTGGGACATTAATGAAAATAAGTCATTGTTTTATTTCATTGAGGTATCCTAAGTTAATGCTATATAATGTACATTTTCTGCCTATAACATGTGCTCTCAGATCCATTGTAAATTAATCATATTCCTGGGCATTTGATAACGCACTTAATACCTATTTTCCTATTATTATATGCGTGTAAAACAAATGTCTTTGCTACATGTCAATCCTTAGTCTTTAAGAGATCTGACCATTGCTCTAACTTTATATTTTTTGTGTGCTCTGGTTTGAATGGTTTTTATTTATATAATATAGTTTTGGGCTCTGTTTTACATGATGGTAGGATTGCTGGTGTCTTTTTTCTGTCTCAAACATGCAAGATTTCAGGTATGTCTTGCTACTTCTACTTATACAGTGGACCCTTGAAAATCGTCCATAATTCTTTCCAGAATGCTGTTTGAGTGCCATTACCAAATGAATTTGTTACCATAAGGAAAAATGTATATTAGCTTAGTCCGTTTCAGACCCCCAAAAATACACTTACAAAAGCACTTACAAAAATACACTTACATAATTGTTAGTTGGGAGGTGGACAATTTTCTAGGTTCCACTGTACTTAGGTCACACTACACATGCATGTACAAGTATATATATATATACACACACCTTTCTGTGTTTTCTTCTATTTTCTTATTAGTTCTTGTTTATTTCCTCTTATTTCCATGGGGAAGTGGAACAGAATTCTTCCTCTGTAAGCCATGTGTGTTGCAAGAGTCGATTAAAATGCCGGGAGTAAGGGGCTAGTAACCCCTACTGTATATATTACTAAAGTTAAAAAGAGAAACTTTTGTTTTTCTTTTTGGGCCACCCTGCTTTGGTGGGATAGTTGGTTTGTTGAAAATAGTAGTAGTAGTAGTTTTGGGCTCTGTGGGGAAGTGGTGAAAAATCCTTCCTCTGTAAGCCATAATTGTCGTAAGAGACTACTAAAATGTCAGGAGCAAGGGGCTAATAACTCCTGTACAAACTACCAAATGAAAAAAACAAAGAAAACTCGTTTTTTCTTTTTCGGGTCTCCCTACATCTGTGGGAGATGGCTAGTGTGTTAAAAAAATAGTTTTTGCTTGCAAGTGTAATTGCATTTAACTTGTCATATTTACTGAATGAAATTTTGTTAAAGGGCTTTGTAAATCAAGCAACTTCCATCTGTTAACCCTTCTTGTTGTTTAGAATTTCTTGTATGAGATTCAGGAAAAATCCATGAAGTCGGTTTCTTCCCAATTTGTGAAAGGTATAGATTGAGTGAGGTTAGTATTTTCTAATATATTTCACAATTTATCTGCATAGTAACCTCTCAAGGAATGCTCTGTGATGCTGGTGAGGGGCTCTTGCTCAAAGGAACTGGACTTATCCTTTCCTTCCTTAGATTGAATTTGAGTACCTGTTATTTTCCAGGCATTGTATGACCTACAGGTTTAGAGATTCACCCTGATTAAAATAAAAATTTGCATGTCTGATTTATCCACAAGCCTAGTAGTCATATTATAGCCCGCAACAGTATTTTGCTTTGTTTGAGGCTATATTTGCAAAATTTTTGTTTTTCAACCATTTGTAGTTTGTGAATTGTCTTGCAACTTTGGAACTAAAATATAGTTGTTTGGAAGTTGGCAAATATATGTAATTATAGCATCCATATTCAATCTTGAGTTTGTAATTGTAGGAGGAACTTTTGTATAGCCGTTTGGCAAAGTTGACCCCTTATGGTGACAGTCGTATGGCATATTTAACAGCAAGGTACTTTAAGTCTGGAAAATTGCAGGTCTAGAGAATGTGCAGAAAACTTTTAGTGCACTGCATAGAGTGTAGCCGAGAAAGACCTTCATTATCATAACCGAAGGTACTGGTTCAAAAACTGCACACTGAAATAACCCCTTATGAGAGTGGAAGATATGGTAAACAATGAAAAATATTCTTCATGAAAAGCTGAGTTGTAGTAAGTACTGGATAACTTGATAATCAGTCGAAGCCTTTCCAACACACTCTTAAGATATAAGAATATATAAGAATTCCTGACAGACCTCGTACTGTCTTTAAGAGGGACTTGACAGGTTAGCTGGGCCGTGGTGCCTACAGGTATGTAGGTTTGATGCAGGCACTCAATCTTAATTTAGCATGTTAACAAAAAGGAAAGACGAGAGAAAAATTATTAAAGATTTAAATAAGAAACAATGGGCGAGAATACTATTTAGGTAACTAAAATTGCCTATACTGTACGTACTATTATTTTATGTATACTACTTGTAAATTCTTACAAACAGTGCAAAAAACATTTATTAGCCAAATTTTATATTTCACAGTATCCAGTACGGCATGGCATTGTGGAAGACTGGGATCTGATGGAGAAGTTTATGGAACAGTGTATATTTAAGTATCTGCGAGCTGAACCAGAGGATCACTACTTTTTATTGACAGAACCTCCACTAAACACGCCAGAGAATCGTGAATACACAGCAGGTTAGTGCGATTTAGGTACAGTGGACCCCCGGATTGTCATTATTTTGTTCCAGAATGCTGTTCAAGTGCTGTTACCGAACGAATTTGTTCCCATAAGGAATAATGTAAATTAGATTAGTCCTTTTAGACCCCCAAAAATACATTTACAAAAGCACTTACAAAAATACACTTACATAATAATAATCGAGTTTGGAGCAGTACGTAATCCGGGGGTCCACTATACTACTGTACATTGAATATTTATGAAGGTTTATATAATATAATAAATTATATATAGCAGTATGATTTAGGTACTTTGCATAGGCTTGTGAAATTTAGTAATTTATTTTGCATCTTGCACCAGATAAAAAAAAAAAACTTTACTAGCTACGTATATAATAACTCTTGCTTTACACGCTGAATGTCTGTGGTTCAATTCCTGGCAATGGTGGAAATATTGGGCGTGTTTCCTTACACCTGTTGTCCTGTTAACCTAGCAAGCAAGTAGGTATACCTGGGTGCTAGTCGACTAGTGTAGGTCGCATCCTGGGACAAGATTGAGGACCCCAATGGAAATAAGACACAGTACCTTGATGACGCACTGCCTTTCCAGAGTTATCGTGGGTGGCTAACCCTCTGGGGTTAAAAATCCAAACAAAATCTTATCTTAACTCTTGTATTAACCTACTTAGTAGCATGGTATGGTAATACTGAAATATGGATGAAAGCTCTTACCATCTGTATATGTAGTGATCCCCATTTCTACCAGGAATTCACCATGGTAAAAAATTGTCTTATATGATCGGAGTGGGTGATCGTTGTGCGCCTTTCACTCGTATATGATCATCCAGGCTCAGCAATATCTTCAAATATCTTTCTTTTCTATCTCTTTAACCCTTAAACTGTCCAAACGTATATATACGTTCTTACCGCTACTGCCCCGAATATTTTGATTTTTTTTTATATAGAAATAAAGAGCACAATTTTCTAAGTGTTATAGGATAAAAAGAAAAAAATTAGGGTCAGTACTTACTGAGATATGACGCTGCAAAGTTGGCACTTAGCGATCACCTGATGGCAACATGGAGCACTGCCGCTTGCAGAAAATCTACATATTTACCGTTTTCTTCCATTTTTTTTAATATTCTTGGTTTTTATTGTATGATAACTATATTTTATAGTAAATCTTTTGATTTCAATGTCAATTGTTGTTTATACACCAATATTATATACAAAATTATCATACTGACACAAACACACATGTACACACTGACAGGTAATTTTGCACACCTGGCTGAATCACATTCTATTATCTACAACTATATACAAGTATTTACATGTCCCACTTATGTTTCTAGAATTCCACGATTGTATGATACTCTATGAAGCATGGATTCATACAGAGTGCCACTACACACTGGTGACATATGAATTGTGTGTCCTTCCGCTGTTGGGGTCGTTTTGTGGTGGTAGCACACACAACACACTTTTTCTGGGAATGCTTCTTCTTTGGGGTAGGTGGTATAGGTACCAGGTAGTGACAGTTAGGGATGATTCGGTGTGGCACTTTCCCCACTGGCTGTGATTGTGGTTGGGGGACAAGTCGCTGTTGAGGGGCAGGTACAGGTGTGGTACCATACTATTTTGCTATCTGTTTTACGACATTCAGGGAGAATTCTGCAGAATGTTGTCGTTTTCCAGTCTTTATTTCGTACATATTGAATGATTGATCACTGCAATGTCTACAAGGTGGAAAAACAGTTTTATATACCACTTGCGACTCCTACGCACACAGTCAACGAACCCTATCATGATGTCACACTTGTCAACTAGTCACATATTGTTCATATAGTCGACGACAACAGCTGGCTTGACAATACGTTCATTGGTGTCCCTGTTCACTTTGTTTGTACCATCTCGTTTCTGTGGATGGTTGACAGAAATGTCACGTCCCGTTTGTCAAGTCACGTCAGTACCATGATGTCATTGGCATGAAATGCTTGCACTGCACTGTCAACACTGCCACTGAACCTTGGCATATGTTTTCTATTCCTTCTCACTGTTCCACAGTATATCGGTATTGTTCACACGTAGGAAATCAGCGAGCATAGGGCTTGTATACCAGTTGCCTGTGTACAATGTATGGCCCTTGCAAAGGTATGGTTCCATCATCCTGCAAACAACATCACCAGAAATGCCCAACATGCGCCTAGTATCGTCGAGTGTGTGTCTCCCGGTGAATACAATGGCATCTAACACAAGACCTGTCTCAGTCGCACATAACAAAAAGTTTTATACCAAAGCGATTACATTTACTCGGTATATATTGCTTGAATGACAGGCGTTCCTTGAATAGAATCAAGGACTCGTCGACAATAATGTTCTTGAAGGGATAAAAGTATGCACTGAATTTCTGCTTCAGGTGCATAAACACTTCGGATTTTGTATAGGTCATATCTGTTGGGCATATTCCTCTCTGAGAAGTGCAACATTCGTAGCAACAGAATGAATCTGTTGCAGGGAAGGTCACAGAAGATAGGAGTATGTACTGATAAAGTTGTCTGTGGACCAGAAGTTACGTACAGTGGACCCTCGGTTAACGAATACCCCGGAAATCGTGCAATTATGTAAGTATAATTTTGTAAGTTCTTGTGGAAGTGTATTTTTGGGGGTCTGAAATAGACTAACCTACGTGAAATTTTTCCTTAAGGGAGTAAATTCTTTCGGTAATGGCACTTGAGCAGGCTTCAGGAGTGAAGTTTTTACGAAACTCGGGGGTCCACTGTATATTGTTCTTATAGGTATGTGGCATAAGCATGACTGGCAAGGAATAAATACATTTCAGCCACTGTTGTATCTTTCCACCTGTGCAGCCGTGACGATTCCCCAACCTCAGCTGTGTTGTCCATGATATAGCGGTAATAATTGTTTGTCTGGGTCACTATCAAGTTCATTATAGGCTCGTCAAAGTATAACTGGAAAAAGTCTAACTCTGTAGACTCATTTGTTATGGGACATTCTGGCAGGATGCCACTTCCACTCACATCAAAATCAAAAGGCTGCGGCACGAATACACTTTGTGACCAGTTCCAATCACGGTCACATGGTGCAGAGTGGACCTGTGGCATGGGGCGTGGGGGAGCAGGTGGGGGGACAGGAGTGGAGGCAGCACATGGCTGAGGGGGTGCCGGGTGGTCCTTTGTCTGTCCACCCACCGCGCCATGTGGTCCAGGCACCGTGCCACCCACCACTTCTTCCTCCATCCCCGCATATTCACCTTCATGATCACTATCACTATCAGTGGCCGGGGTTTTGGATCGTGACCTGCCATGACCCTTGGGGACTGCATATGGCACACTGCTTGAACGTAGGCCAAGATGCCTAAAAGTATGCTTCACAGGTGAATAATGAACATCACTATCACTAGACGAATCCTCCAATGGCATAAAATCAATCTCATCGTCACTTACATCACTTTCACTAAAACACTGGGAAAATGATAGTTTCCTTTTGCGTAGTTGCCTATGGGTAACACTCGCCACTCCAGAGGTGCTTAGCCCAGGGTCTTGTGTGGCCACACTGGCCACCCCAGAAGTGCTTGGCCTAGGGTCTGGTGTGGCCACACTGGCTACCCCAGAGGTGATGGGCCGAGGGTCATCTGGGTTATCGTCGATATTTTCACTAATTCCTTGATTATTAGTGGCCACATTGGTGTCAAATCCACTAATCTCATGTTGTATATCACTTTCCTCGAATAGTAGTGTTAATACGACGAGGCGTGAGTGAATCACGAGGATGTGCCATGATGTTGACCCAAGATGGAGCTGAATGTAACTGGTGCTACCATGTGGTACCCAGGCGTCCAGGATTTTTTTAACCCATTCTCTCATGTCTAGGTGACTCAGGCCTATCGCGCCAATTTTGAAGGAATGAAAAATAAAACGTAAATATACGTTTGGGGCAGTAGCGGTAAGAACGTATATATATGTTTGGACCGTTTAAAGGTTAAATATCCTTCCAAATTGATTTATATTAACTCTCCTAAGAAAGACATACATTTATAAGAAGAGTATTTAGGTGTTAGGACATGTAGCATATAGGTTGGGTAAGGTAATTGTATGGGGAGGGAGAGAGATGTGAAACTATGGTAAGTGGGGTGAGGCTTAAACGGTCCAAACGTATATACAGTGGAACCCTGGTTAACGAAAAAAATTCATTGCAGAAGCCTGCTCAAGTGCCATTACCGAACGAATTTACTTCCTTAAGAAAAAATGTCATTTAGGTTGGTCTATTTCAGACCCCCAAAAATACACTTCCACAAGCACTTACAATATTATACTTACATAATTGCACGATTTCCGGGGTGTTCGTTAACCGGGGTTCCACTGTATACTTTCTTACCGCTACTGCCCCGAATATTTCGAAAAAAAAGAAAATGCTTTTTTTTTTACATATACATATAGAAATGAAGAGCACATTTTTTTAAGTGTTATAGGATAAAAAAAAAAATCTAGGGTCAGTAGTTACCGAGATATGAGGCGGAGAAGTTGGCACTGGATGCTCACCTGACAGCAACAGGAGTCTGCCGCTTGCAGAATTGTTGCCGATATACCTTTTTTTTTTTATTATTATATATAATTTTTATGTTCTGATAATTACAATTTATAGTATTTCTTGTGATTTCATAGCCAATCTGTGTTCTGACAGTAATATTAGGTACTGAAATTGTACTCAAATAATAATAATAATAATAATAATATAGTGCATAATAATAATAATGATAGTGCATAATAATAATAATAATAATATAGTGCATAATACTGTAATAATGATAGTGCATAATAATAATAAAATAATAATCATTATAATAAATTTCCCTTGAAGCATTATGCAAGATGTGTCACTGCCTTATCTCATCTAATCTCCACTAATGATGACTGGTGACATTTGATGAGGGGTGAGGGTAGTCTTATCTCTTCTTATCAGTCCAGTAATTACATTGATGACATTTGATAAGCTTACACTGCTTCGCTTTATTTTTGACTCAAACTCGTCTGTCTGTGTCTGTCTTTGTCTGTGTGTCGTCTCCTTTCTGTCTGCTTATCTCATAGAGTAGCTCATGAACCAAATGGTATTACGCAGATCACAAGCACAGTATGACACTTTGTCTGGATTTTTTGAGTTATCCTAGGTAATTTACACTAGGTATAATTGTATTTACGTATGTGTTCCTGTGAGAGAGACAGACAGATAGATAGATACAGACAGACAGACGGATACAGAGACAGCCAATCAGGTACCCTGCTGGCAGCCATGTGGCCAGCCAGCCAGCCAGTTGGCATGCCAGCCTGCTGACATCACTTTCCACTTAAAAGGGGAGTGTTAATATGACATGACATCAGTGAATCCTTGGTATTTGCCGCAGTGTTTGCTCTAGCTGGCGCTCAAATTAACTGGTGCTCCCTCAAGGTACTAAGTGGTCCCAGATTTTTTTAATATGACGCACACCGAGTGTTAGGACCCATTCTATGCTGACCAGGCATCTCAGGCCAATCGTGCAAAATTTGGAGGCATGAAAAATAAAACGTAAATATACGTTTGGGGCAGTAGCGGTAAGAACGTATATATACGTTTGGACCATTTAAGGGTTAAATAAGCTGATTAGTACATATTTACCAGATTGGCCACTTCCATCTTCAAGACTAGCAATATTTCTTTAATATGAATGTGAGTTATGATTGCATAAGATAATGTGAATATTATTGTTCAGTTTCTTATGATTTGAGGAAAAGTGTTGAAGGTAATTGTGTCCTTCCCTGCCTGCCAACCATTAATATGTGCTAGATGTGGATCCTGCCTACAAATAGAACAATGGATGGCATTTTAGCACTAGTACCCAAAAAATCTTGAAGTGCATGTTATTTTCTTAACCATCAACACTTAGAGGAAGAGGAGGACAGCTGTTTCTCGATGTGCTCCTACTTACAGGTGACAATACAGACTTGTTTAAATTTTACCGAAAACCAACTTAAAAGAATAATTTGTTGCATTTCTTCTCCCATCTTGACAACTGGACAAATAGTAGTAGTAGTTAGTTGTCTTCCTTGGGGTTTTCAGAATTTCCAGTCCTCAATTCCTTGAAGAGTGTACATGCCTCTTTCATGCATTCAGCTTGCTATGCTTTCCATTGCATTTCATACAAGATTGCAAGAAGTACGTGACTCGTTTCCTCAAGACTTGTACATCAGCCTTATGGTACGAAAGCCTTTTAGATATTTTCTTCTGGGCAGCAATGAGTATACATACAATGAAGGGGGTATGAAAAAAAAATACATAGGTGGAATTGCAAGATCTCTGATATGTAGGATACAGGTGGGCCCTGCTTTACAGCGTTTTGCTAATACAGCAGCTTTCAATTATACCCATTCATTTATTCAGACTTGCTACAATAAATATATTCACCACTCAGTATAAGCTAAGGATGAAAATATTTTAAGTTAAGTAATGTGTACTGTCCTAGGTATAGTAGGTTGGTAGACAGCAACCACCCAGGGAGGTACTACCGTCTTGCCAAATGAGTGTAAAACGGAAGCCTGTAATTGTTTTACATGATGGTAGGATTGCTGGTGTCTTTTTTCTGTCTCATAAACATGCAAGATTTCAGGCATGTCTTGTTACTTCTACTTACACTTAGGTCACATTACACATTCATGTACAAGCATATATATACACACCCCTCTGGGTTTTCTTCTATTTTCTTCTTCTTATTTCCTCTTCTTATTTCCTCTTATCTCCATGGGGAAGTGGAACAGAATTTTTCCTCCGTAAGCCATGCGTGTCGTAAGAGTCGACTAAAATGCCGGGAGCAAGGGGCTAGTAACCCCTTCTCCTGTATACATTACTAAAGTTAAAAAGAGAAACTTTTGTTTTTCTCTTTGGGCCACCCCGCCTTGGTGGGAAGCGGCCGATTTGTTGAAAGAAGAAGAATGTGTACTGTATATTTTTTAGGCCAAGTTCTATTGCTCACTTAATAAATGATAGTGTAAACATGTTATCAGGCTTATATATGAGTTTGAAAGGGGAGGAAAAAAAAAAAAAGCTGTTTCACTTCACAGCAGTAGCCCAGAGCCTAACCTGCTGTATAAGTGGGCCCCATCTGTTCATAAACATAAGTATGCCTTCAGCCATGAGGACTGTACCAATGTACAGTCCTCATGTACAGTCCTCTCCTGCAGAGATGATCTTGGACACCTGATAAGATGGAGCAAGGCCTGGTAATTGTGTAAAAGATTTAATGAAAGGAAAATGTATGGAGGATGCCTTAAATGATGTCAATAACACCATCCTACTGAAGTCTGGCAGTTTCAACTTATTCAAACTTGGCAAACAGGATATTGCCCATATTAGAGATGGCTGTAATGGGATACCCACTTAGAACATAATAACTCGTACCTTTACTACTACTTTTTCCACTCTTGCTTCATGTCATTTGGCTCCTGCCATTATATATGCTCCTTTCTTTGTCTGTATTAGGACTGAAGAAGCCACTCATTTCCTTTAATACATTTCCTGAACTATACATAAATGCCTTAATCCATATTTTGTTGATTGTTGACTCTTATTGTACGTGTTTTATTCTTTGTAGTTATATTTAACCCTTTAACTGTCCAAACGTAGATATACGTTTGTACGCGTACTGCTCCGAACGTAGATCAACGTTTTTTCATTCCTTCAAATTTAGTGCGATAGGCTTGAGTCGCCTAGACATGAGAGAATGGGTCTGCGCCCTCAGTGTGCGCAGTATTAAAAAAATCCTGGACCACTTAGTACCTTGTGGGAGCACCAGTTCAATTGAGCTCCAGCTAGAGCAAATAGTGTGGCAAACACTGGGGATTCACTGATGTCATGTCGTATTAACACTCCCCTTATAAGAGGAAAGTAAAAATAGGTTAGATAAATACATGAGTGGCTGTGGGTGGGTGAGAGTTGGACCTGAATAGCTTGTGCTACTAGGTCTGATGCCATGCTCCTTCCTTCAGAGGATGTGAACTGACTAGGTGGGTCATTGGTCTAAGCCAGGGGGTGACATGGACCTGCCTTGCATGGGCCTTTAGGCCTTCTACAGTGTTCCTCCTTTTTTATGTTCTTATTCGGCAGGGTATTCGGCAGGCTGGCTGGCTTTGGCTGTCTATATATCTGTCTATATCTTTGTCTATATCTCTATATCTGTCTGTCCTATATCTGTCTGTCTATATATATCTGTACTATCTATCTCTCACATGTACACATAAGTACAGTTATTATACATAGTGTAAATTACCTAGGATAACCCAAAAATTCCAGGCAAAGTGCTATACAATGCTTGTAGATATGACATAATAATCATGACTGACAAGTAATACGCTTTGTCATGTCACTTCTGCATCGTGTATAATACCTGTTCGTTTACGAGCCACTCTGAGACTGAGACAAGCAGACGGAAAGACACACACAGGCAGACAGACAGATAAGCAGAGCTAGACAGATAGACAGACATAGATAGACACATATAGATACATAGACAGATAGATACAGACACAGATAGATAGACATACAGATAGTTAGATACAGACAGTGAAAACAAAGCGAGGGTTCCCTGCTCACATTCATCAATGTCATTGGACTGTCAGTGTTATCTGACACTTGTCATAACACCATTCTTCAAGGAGTTTCATATTATACTCCAGGCACACATAGGCAGGCAGACAGAAAGACAGATAAGCAGAGCTAGACAGATAGATAGACACACAGACACAGACATAGACATAGACACAGACATAGACACAGACATAGACACAGACAGACATAGACACAGACATAGACACAGACATAGACACAGACATAGACACAGACATAGACACAGACATAGACACAGACATAGACACAGACATAGACACAGACATAGACACAGACATAGACACAGACAGACATAGACATAGACAGACATAGACATAGACAGACAGACATAGACAGACAAGACATAGACAGACATAGACAGACATGAGACATAGACATAGACAGACAAGACATAGACAGACATAGACATAGACAGACATAGACATAGACAGACATAGACATAGACAGACATAGACTAGACATAGACAGACATAGACATAGACAAGACATAGACATAGACAGACATAGACTAGACATAGACAGACATAGACATAGACATACAGACATAGACATAGACATAGACAGACATAGACATAGACAGACATAGACATAGACAGACATAGACATAGACATAGACAGACATAGACATAGACAGACATAGACATAGACAGACATAGACAGACATAGACATAGACAGACATAGACATAGACAGACATAGACAGACATAGACATAGACAGACATAGACATAGACAGACATAGACATAGACAGACATAGACAGACATAGACATAGACAGACATAGACATAGACAGACATAGACATAGACAGACATAGACAGACATAGACATAGACAGACATAGACATACAGACATAGAGGCAGACAGATAGATAGAGGCAGACAGATAGATAGAGGCAGACAGATAGATAGAGGCAGACAGATAGATAGAGGCAGACAGATAGATAGAGGCAGACAGATAGATAGAGGCAGACAGATAGATAGAGGCAGA
>WNWK01025945.1:0-27973 GCA_009830355.1 Cherax destructor
GGTCATCCTTGTTGGGGGGTTTTCCCATCCCCTTTTGAAAGAAAGAAAGGGGGTTTGTCACTGTCGGGGTGTTAACATAACATCTACCCTCTCTCAATTTTTAATATGAACTTTATAATACATCGACGGTGTTGATGGTTTTTGGCCACTTATCGGTATTAATTACCGAAGAGATGTCATACTCGAGGAACTGATTTTTATTTTTGATGAAGTGATACCAACTTCAGAAAGTTACGCCTTTTTTTTTTAAAATTTGAAAAGACCAAGAGTGGGATTGCCAGATTGATTTTGACAAGACCAGGTCGGGAAGATTTTGCCCCAGTCTAGTGTGGTTTTGACCAGGTCTGGTGTGCTCCTGAACACAATAATGCGATGAAGACCAGGTCTTGGGGGGTTTTTAAAAACAAAATTTGGTAGGGTTTTGGGCCTCAGGTGTGGTATGGATCTGAAGACCATCTGAGGCAGCTGGAAGTTTATCGCGGTCTTGCTGGTGCGCGAAAAACTTCCGAACGGGAAATGGGCCCCTAGTAGCCTACCGGTCCATCCACAAACCAAAAAAAAAAATCTAAATTTGGTTGATACATGTAAAGAAGGCGGAATAGCAACAGCACCACCTGCCATTGCTGTTTCCCGCTGCTAATTCTGTTTATGTTGTTACTGCTGCTGCCGATGCTCCCGACTTAAAACACGAACCATGGAAACAAAAATCAGTGCCAGAAACTCAAGTGTCAAAGCAAGGTGCAAAAAAATGGCGAAGTTTCATAAAACAGAAAGCATTCAGTGTTTTGTTTTTTTGCCCAAAAACCTGTGTCGGCCAAGAAAAGGAAAACTGTAGTTGGCTCGATCCTCCGTCCACTAAATGAATTTTCTCAACCCGACAAGCTGATAGAGAAGGTTTTCATCGCAGACAACAGTAGCTCTTAAAATTTTTTATTTATATTTTGTCATTTTTATTATTATTATTATTATTATTTTTATTATTTTGGGAAAAAAAACCATCACTTTTTTTTTTGAAAAACGGATTACCGTTTAAAAAGCTTATTTTCGGGGGTACCCTTTATGCTAGAAAGGCTCTAAAACCCAAAGGGAATTGAAAATCCTGGCCTTTCAAAACCCTAAAGGGATTAGTAAAAACCCTGAGTATAATAATAATAATAATAATAATAAATAATAATAATAATAATAATAATAATAATAATAATAATAATATTTAAAGTCTTTCAACATACGTTAATGCTTTAACTGTATATAAACCATCCCCAATTAAAGTTAATGACTGTCACTAATTACAATTTATATTCCCAAATTTGGGCCTGAAACAAATTGTTTTTTTGATGTTTCAATATGTATCCCAAATTTTAATATGTAAAATATATGCCTTTGAAAGCACATTATAAAAATATCTTTAAAAATTTAAAATCCCAATTTAGTGTCTGATGTTGGGGTTTCATTTAGTTTTTTATATATATATATATATATATATATATATATATATATATATATATATATATATATATATATATATATATATACATATATATATATAAATCGTGTGAAAATATTAATATACTGATTAGAATAAATTCATTATAGCAACATGATTTTTTTTTTTACTCAAAGGGCTCCCCCCAAAACCGCCCAAAAGCAAAATCATGAAGATCGGGGAAGGGGAAAATTTTACCACAGACGGAGTATAAGGGTAGGTGGCCCAAGACTGCAAACCTTGCTCAAGGAAAAAAAACTTGGGGTAGTATAACACCGAGCACATCTCCTGAGGGCACATCAAACCAGATAACTTCTGAAGCATATGGGCGCCTGGCAAACCTAAGAATGGGGTTCCGATACCTCAGTAAGGAATCGTTAAAACTTTACTTTAAAACCAGGCCCATATTGGAACCAACCCCTTCCCAAAGTCAATAAATTAGAAAAGGTGGGGGTTAAACAAACAACAGACTATGTTCGCTAACTGGTTCAAATGTCGTGCCATGCTCGTGCTGCCACCTGGGGGCCCATGCCCAGTCCAGAAACCCCACGCTTATATCATCCTCACTTCTCGTCCAGGCATCCTTTGTGTCAACCCAAAGGGCCCCACTCCCCTCTCCCCACAGCCTGGCCCCCCGGGGCCGGGGGACAAAAAACACTGCCTGTGTATCCACTATCTCGCAAAAAAAGTAAGAATCCTGGTTTATATTACACCCCACCTGCAACAACGACCCAATTTAAAGCGTAAACACAACAATACTGGCCCCAGAGCAAAAAAAATTTTTACGAAGAAAGGTTAATGGACAGGGCCTGTTGATCCCGGGAGGACAGGAGGGTTGGGGGAAACATGATAACAATATAAAATTGCAAGGAATTGAAAAGGGGATAGAGACAGGATTTTCCCAGAGAGGGGACCGGGAAAAAAGGGGGAAAATTGGAAGTTGAAGACTCCTTTGAGAAAAAGGGATGTTAGAAGTGTTTTCTTCAGAGTTGTCAAAAAGGTGGAATAGCCTAAAAAGTGACGTAGTGGGACAGGAACCATAAATTTTTTTAAGACGAGGTTTGAAAAAGCCATGGAGCGGGAGAGAGAGGGAACCAAACCCATTGGTGAAGAGTCGGGGCCAGGAGCTATGAATGGGCCCTCCAACCACAAATGGGTGAGTAATACACACACACACACACTAGCATCATAAAAGGCAGCAACTTTTAAAAAAGGGTTTCGTGTCATTTTATAAAAGTTGCTCTTCGGGATATTTACTCTGAGGAAAAACTACTTGAAAGCTTTTTGGGGGAACGATAACTCTTATACAGTGGGAAGACGATATCTGGTATCAAGGGGGAAAGGCTTTATGGAGACGATATCTCAGATTCTAAAAAGTTATTTCGATACCCGGGATATCGTTTGAAAGTTGGTGTGTTGAAGCGATATGTCAAATACTCTGAGAAAGTTGTTTCCCAAAAACCGCTGATGCAAAGAAAGTTGGGGTTCAGAGCAAGGAGAAAAGCAATTTTTAAAAGAAAGTTTAAGAACAGGATTGTGTGACTTTGATCACTTGTGGAAAATTAAATAGGGGCATTACAGATGCAGACATGCATATATATATATATATATATATATATATATATATATATATATATATATATATATATATATATATATATATATATATATATATATATATATATATTAAAAATTTTGGTAGACTAATACTGTTGGGCCAGAAAGTGTTTACGAGAGAAGCCATTGATTGGATAGAGGTCAATACCACTAAAAAGTTTTGAAATCATCTCTCTCTTTTGGGAAGGGATATTTGTGAACCAACGGGCTTTATGCGACAAGTCGAAAAAATTTAAGCCGACTATATTCTTGCCCTTTTAAAACAAATGATTTAAAAGGGAAACAGAAAAAATTTTAACTTTTTTTTTTCCCATGAACTAACGTCACGCTTTGAGCTGTCCCCCTCACGCGCGTTATTGTGAGCTCTGCCATGTAAACCCAAGCTGAAAATTGCGTTTTTTGCTAACTTAGCGCTCATTTTGCTGCCATAATTAATTGCGAAAAAGGGGAAAAAATTTGTGAGGGGGAGCAACGGCACGCAAGTTGTAGATAAAAAAATATTTTAATCAAAATTGATATATGATAGTTTTGAGAGAAGTTGGTTTTATTTTTGGCCAAAAAAATTTTTTTAAGCAAAAGCCCCTTTATATGCAAATCATGAATGAACCAATCTCGCTATCATGCAAAAGGAATGAGCCAGGGATTAAACCCCCAAACTTAATAAGTTACAGACACAACCCTTTGATAGGCCCCACCCCTCACCGTCACCCAGTGTAACCAAAGTTGTACCTTGCATACACGTTACAAACGTAGGTCTAGATAGTCACTGTCACACATTAACATTAAGTGTAGATCAAGTCTTGATATCCTACCCAAACATAAGTGTACCGACCATTACACAATAAAAGTGTCCCCCTCATACGTAACCTTACTTTTGCATCTATATTTTTCAGATCTATGTAATTAATGATAGTTAAAGCTGAAAAACCAAATTCCGAAAACTTCTATGAGTGATTTGCATCTTAGACACACAAAAAAAATTTTTATTAATAAATTAAAAGGGAAAAATTTTATAATTTCATTATTTTTAAACCGCTATGGTTTGGCCCCGGTTAGGGGCCCCGAACCTTCCCCCATCACTCTTCCCTTTCAACAGGCCCCACTAAACTTCCCTTTGGGGGAAAAATGAAAGGCAACTTTTTTTTGACTCGGTCGATCTTTATAAGATCAGTAAGTTAAATGAGTAACAAATTGACCTTTTTTCGATGAAGCTAAAGCTTAAGGAGGTGCTTGGGTCCTGGTGAAGGGCTCTTTGGGGCAAAAAGGGGCCCCCTTTGCTTCCCCGAAAAGACACCTTTTTTCCCATTTCCCCAAATTTCTTTAAGACCTCTACGAGTTTAGCGATTTAATGAATACAATAAATATAATGAGCACAAAATTTTTTTAAAATCGTAGTTTTACGATACTTTTTAATTCCCCTTAATCTTCATGTTTGTTGGGCTTGGAAAAACATTTAATACATTGACCGTCTGGACGACCTCTAAAAAATTTTAAAAAACTCTGAGTTAACAAACCTTACGCATCGTATAATGTAAAAATCAATCACAAAAGGGAAATTCGAGGCATAGCAAAGTCCCCGTCTTGGGGGCATCTCGCCATAAGTGGTAAACAAACACTTTTTTTTTTTTTCGGCGAAAAATCATTAAATACGTACCGTCTATTAGTACCCACGAGTGGGTTTATCAAGTATTTTATTGCCCGAGTGGGCGGAACGTTATAGTAATAGAGGTTTATTTCAATAGGTGTTTGTTTACTCTTTTTAGGCATTAATTTTGTTATTATACAGTTTATACAGTTTACTGCTAAGGAAATTAAATGAAGAAGCCCTTTTTCCTTTGGGCAATTTCCCCCAAAAAGCGAGTTTTTATGTCATGACTGTAAGCGAAACGCCTTTCACATCAACACGATCTTATGTTTATTCTTTGTTAGGTTAATGGACACATTTGCAACGTTTGAATGATCTACTTATCTAAATGTTTAAATGGGGTTTGGTTTTTCTTTTCTACACGAGGATCATTAACGTTGTCCGTAACCCGTTTACCACCAGCCAATAATCTTTAATCCCTTTAACTAGAAATTAAAGTATCCTCTCAGTGTGTATTTATACTGAGAAAGGGATTCACCTCTCAGGGTTTTATGCCTTACCTGAGCTCATTCTCGGGGAAAAAATATTCCCCTCTAAAAACCCCTATGGGTGAAAAAAGGAAAAAAGGGGGTTTTTTATAGTTCGACCCCCCAAATGGAGTTCTCTTTAGGAGTTTCAACTGGGGGGGGAAGTATACAGACCACTTTTTGTATCTGTCCCCTAGGCAACCCTTTGGGTTTCCCCGCATGGGCCAGTAGGCCTGTTTTTTTGTTCCTTCTTTCTTATGTTCTTTCTGATGTGGGTTATTTGCACACTATCATTCACTCATATTATCATTCACACTAGCTTTTATTCACAGTGGAAATTTCCCACAATATAAAAAAGATACTACCCCCGACTATTTATGGTCAACACTTTTTTATCTCACGTAGACTCCATCTTACAAACTTCCTTGAACTAAGTTTATTGTGGCAAAACATACGATTTTAACAAAAAAAGCGCAACTGTAATCAAAACCGAAACAGAAAAAATGCATGACCAATCGTGCCACTCTGAATTATTTCAAAATGTGGGGTTTCCCAAATGCATAGGGTTTCCATGACATTTTTTTCCCAGATGGGCTGAACCTTTAAAAAAATAAGGGGTATTATAGCAACGTCCCCGATATTTTGAGATTCATCCCACCCCAAACGGCTTCGCTTTTATATATAACAAGAATTAACAGGGGTACTGTATAAATTTTCCCCCCGTTTGTAGATTAATGCATAAATGAAACAAAAAAAAAAACAATAATACATTAATTTGTAGAAATACCAAAAAAGAGACAATCATTTGGATCTTTGGGAAGAAATTAAGCCCTGGGGGGTAAATCACCGGGGAAATGGGAGGTGGGGTTTGGAACCAGGGAAGAGGATTCTAACTCCATTTACTTCGATCAACAGCTCTTCACCAGCCCTTTGACATGAATCAGTGCCCAAAACTTAACAGTCGTTACTTCCAAAGATTGACTTGAGGCCCAGCCTCCCCGGCGTTAAAATCAACCGGCTATTCCTGTCTGTGGCTCACGGGGCCCATAAAAACCTTTTTTGTCCCCCCTGAATCTTACTAAGACGATCAGCTTTGGTGTTGAAAAGCGTCCAATTTATTCCGCTGTCAACGGTAAAATACTGAACCCCAAGTAACCGTAAGACATGGTACTACAAACCCAAGATCTTTTCTACTCAATAACCACAAAATAACAAAATCGTTGACGGATTTACAGTTCTCCCAGAGCCTCGAGGGGACAGGACTGGGGTCGATGGATCTGTTGCCCCTTATAACCTGTGGTAACGAGACCCAAAAAACGACACGACGCCGAACCCCCCCAAGAATTGGAGGGTCATAGAACCTTTCCAAAAACCCTCAATTTTCATCACCATGGGTGAAAAAAGATGAATAAAAGGAAAAAGCATAAATGAATAATAAACAGTGGAGGGTGGGAAAATTTTTGTGCTCCCGCCCGGGCTGATCATTATTTAAGTTTCAACATGGGGAAAACCTTTTTTTGTGAATAGTAACAAAGAATAATATTGTAGTAGTAGTAATAATAGTATTAGTAATAGTAGAGCAGTATTATTATTTATATAATGTTAGTAGTGGTAGTAGAAGTCGTAGTAGTAGTGGTAGTAGCAGAAAATTTAAAGGGGAGTAGTAATGATAGTAGTGGTAGTTGTGGGGGGTGTGTGAAGGGGGATTGTGAGAAAATGAGCGTGGTTTAGGGGGTCTACATCTTTCAATGTGTGTGATGGGAAATTTTGTCATAAAATTAAAAATTTTAAACAAAAATGTATCGATGATGTCAAATTCTTGAACGAGGCCTCGTTGTTGATCCTCTGTTGTCGTTTTTTCCCGAAAAGGGGTTTTTCCCTTTTCAAGACCTTGAGTTGCCATATTCCCGGAAAGGGAGTCTTGTCGTATTTTTTCTATGAATTTTGGAACGTAACCCCAAAATTTCCACTGAACTCATCTTTCTGACCCAATGTTCCATTTCCTGGGCTCCAAGGTTTGTTTGTTTTTTAAGGGGGACGGTTATATTACTTTGGGTTTTATTTTGTCATTCACATAAAGTTGGACCCGATTTACTGGATACAATGAGCACCCCTGAGGAACCCCAAAAAAAGCTTCCAAAATATGGGAACCCGTTATTTAAATGAATCAGAAATGAAAATCATAATCCCAAATTTTTAAAAATTTGCTTTAATTTTTTATTTGAAGAGTGTAAAGGTCCCACTAGGACCTATTTATTTTTATAATATAAAAGTCTCATTGCCACCTATGCAATGGATAATGTTAAAAATTTTTTTTATTAATCAATGCCTTGTCACCTATGCCAAATTTTTTTTACGTTTTTCTTTTGTTAAAGATGATTCAGCTTACATAATTTGAAAAAAAAGCTCAGCTCATAAAATTTTTTAAAGGAACCTCAGCTCACATAATTTTAAATAAAACTTCAGACCCACATAACTTTCAAAAAACCCCTCAGCTCACATAACATTAAAAAAACCTCAGCTCACAATTTTAAAAAACCCCAGCCCCAATAATTTTAAAAAAAAACCCTTTAAGCTCACATAACATTAAAAAACCTCAGCCCCAAAAAATTTTAATAAGCCCCCAGCTCACATAACTTTTAAAGAACCTCACCTAATAAAAAATTTTTAAAAAAAAACCTGAGCTCCCACAATTACTCAGTTAACCTAGAAGAAGGGTCATAAACGACGAGCATTAGCAACTGGGGATCGAGTCGCCATTTTTCCCCCTTTGCGCTGAATAAAACCCCAAAAGGGCTTTGTTTTTTCCCCCAAAATATTATTCTACCACATACACCGAGGCGATCCTCCTGAATATATGTTCACTTAGAGTCTCTCAAAGATTCCGGGTCTTGTTTTGAAGTTTGCTCGACGGAGTCTGTTCGGAGAGGCTGATGGAAGACATTTTTTATAAATTGAAGAGTCATATCGGATCGGGCGCCTTTAGAAATGGAAATTTTACAGTAAATTTACGTTAAAAAATGTGTGGGGATTTTGTGTGTGTGTGTGTGTGTGTGTGTGTGTGTGTGTGTGTGTGTGGTCTCCCAAGACGGAATCTCTTATTACTCCAAAAAAATGTTATTCAGGGGGAAATTAAAAAAAATTTAATAATGCCCACCCGATTTTGTTTTGGGGAAAGATCCCCAAATTTTTTAAACAATATTGATGTTTTAATATTGATGCACGCAATATTGTTTCAAGAAATACTGATACAAACAATACTGATACAATATTGATATAAAAAAATTAAAAACAATATTGATATAAACAATATTAATACATACAATATTGATACAAATGTTTACTTGTGTTTTTTTTGCAAAATTAATGAATACAAAAAAAACGATTTCTCCACACACACACACACACACACACACACACACACACACACACACACACACACACACACACACACACACCCCAAAACACACACACACACAAAGACCCTTTTGACCAATCGACCGTCAGTTAAGATGGAAACACTGCAGCACTTGGGTTTTCAATGAAGACCAATGAATCGGGTGTTTGTCTCGGCCGGGGGGCTGCGCCCGGCTCATCGATACCAAAAACAAAGGGGTCGGGGTGCTTACCAGAGTCCAGATCGAGATTAATGCACGAAAAAAGAGACGAACACCCATTCACTGAACATAAGGGAGCCCTACTCAAATCTACAGAGTTTGTTTTATGTTTCCCGTTATTTTTTGTATTCAGGGGGGAGGATTGAGCCCAAAGGGGGCAGAGATTTATGGGGGTGGGAGGAAATGAGGCTCGACTCCAAGGACTGGGAGGATTGGTTCACTTGGTCGCATCCAAAGCCCCTAACCAGCATCAAGGGTAGTAGGTAGTTTTCAACTTCTCAAAGTGTTTCTTAAATGATATCCAATGGAATTGTTTCCAAGTCATTTAGCTCAATCATAATTTTAAAGGGGGGGACCGGAAACCAGCGGAAAAGGGCCTTTGGTCAGATGACCAAAACCCAAAGGGGGGTCATCATTTGACTAAGACCCGCGTCTTTAACACTTTTCCTGTTTCCTGGGCGAAACCTAACCCCCGGCGGGGTCGCGGGTCACAACAGGACTCCTGGATGGGGTCCCAAAGGGGGGTTTAAGTTTTCTTTTCCCCACAGGTGTAAGTTTTCTTCCCCACAAGTGTTTTTTTCTTTTCTCTTGTTGCCTTTGTGCCTTTGCAACAATTTTTAAAAATGAAACAGGTGTTGAAGAGAGCAAAAAAAATCACAGGGTTTTTTAAAAAAGAAGACAGATGGGCAGCATTAAACCACAGGTACTTGGGTTTTAAACCGATTGTTTTTGCTTTTTTCCTTCAGCGATGAGTTTAATTAAAATACGAAGGAAGGGGCCCGAGCATAGTTGAGCTGGGTAAAAAAAAGAAATAATTAACTTTAGATATAATAGCGTGAAAAAGGGGGCCCTTTCAACCCCGTGATTTCACGTAAATCCTTTAAAAACCCTCTTAAGAAGACATGAACACATGATGTAATACCAAAAAGTCTTTTAGCAATACCAGCTGGCGAGATGAAAAAATGAAACTTATAAAGACCAAAAAAAAAAAAAAAGGTGCCAAAAACAGATTTAAAAATCTCACAGATTGAACAGAAAGTAGTCAGTATCATCCAAATAGGGTAGTGTCTACTTTTTACAAGATTTTTTTTTTTAAATTAAAAAACAGCATTTTGAGAACTGGACATTACAATCAGTGGCTACTGAATTTAGTGAAAATTGGTGGTCAATCGTCACTCTCTTTGGTCTCATCTTCTTTTTATTTTCCCTTTTAAATTTTCCCCCTCATCTTTTTTTTTATTTTCCCCTCTTTCCCTTTCTCCTCCTCCTCCGTATTTTTTCCTCGTCCACAAATTCTTCAAAATTTTACTCCTTCATTTCACTTCCTCCTCCCCCCTTTTTCATAATAATATTTTTCTCATCATGTCTCTTGTCTCTTCCTCCTTATAATTTTGCCCCCCCCCTTTATTTTTCTTTCCCCATTTTTCCTCCCCCCTCCCCACCCTTATTTTTCCCCTTTTCCCCAATTTTTTCCCTTCTTGCTGTTATTGCCTTTTCCTCCCCATCTTTGTCTTCCTTGTACTCCCCCCCTCCCCATCTTTTTTCCCTTTGCACCCCCCCCTCCTCCCAATCTTTGTCTTCCCCCACTCCCCTTCTCCCTATCTTTGTCTTCCATGCCTCCTCCTCCTTCTCCCCATCTTTTTTCTTCCCTTTCCCCTTTCCCCATCTTTGTCTTCCTTGCACTCCTTCCTCCCCATCTTTGTCTTCCTTTTACCCCTTTCCCCCCCATCTTTGTCTTCCTTGCACTCCTTTCCCATCTTTGTCTTCCCTTGACTTCCCCCCCCATCTTTGTCTTCCCCTTTCACCCACTTCCTCCCCCTCTTTGTCTTCCTTGCACTACTTCCTCCCCATCTTTTTCTTCCTTCCCCCTCCTCCCCCTCTTTGTCTTCCTTGCACCCTTCCCCCCCCATCTTTGCCCCTTTCACTACTTTCCCCCCCCTGCCCTTTCCTTTCACTCCCCCCCTCCCCATCTTTGTCTTCCTTGCACTCTTTCCTCCCCATCTTTGCCCCCTTTCCCTTTCCTCTTCCTCCCCATCTTTGTCTTTCCTTACTACTTTCCCCCCCCATCTTTGTCTTCCTTGCACTACTTCCTCCCCATCTTTTTTTCTTCCTTGCACTACTTTCCCCCCCATCTTTGTCTTCCTTACTACTTTCCCATCTTTGTCTTCCCCTTCCTCCCTCCCCCCCCCATCTTTGTCTTCCTTGCCTCCCCTCCTCCCCATCTTTGTCTTCCTTTTCCACTTCCTCCCCATCTTTGTCTTCCCTTTAAAAATTACTTCCTCCCCATCTTTTTTCCCCCTTTTCCCCTCCTCCCCATCTTTGTTTTCCCTTGCACTCCCCCTCCCCATCTTTGTTTTCCCTTTGCACCCCCCCCTCCCCATTTTTGTTTTCCCTTTTGCACTCCCCTCCTCCCCATCTTTGTCTTCACGTTCAGGAAGGAAAAGTTTTCACAAAAAATAATCTTATCTGTCTTCCGCTCCTCTTAATCTTCCCATTTTTGCACTATTCCTTCATCCATTTTTTATTTTGTTTCTGCTTCAACCTCGTCCGAGTGTCCGTTAACACAAGCACGCACCCCCCCAAGGAATAAAAAAATAAAAATAGTAATAATTTTTTTATAATTATTATCATGATTATTATTATTATTATTATTATTATTATAAAAAATTTTTTCTGTATCTTTACTATTTCGTCTTATGCACCCTTTCCCCATTCTCGTTATTGTTATGCTTCTCCTTTATCTTCTCTTTCCGTTTGCTTTTTTTTTTCATTCCCCTTTCCCCATCTTCCTGAACAGAAAGACAAGGATCGCGATAAGAGTGAAGGGGGACGGCGAGGGAAAAAATTTTAAATAAGAAGGGGAAAAAAGACGTAAAATTTTTGGGAGAATGTGGGATCTAAAGGCCCCGGAAAACATAGAAAAACCAGAGGATGAGAAAAAGGGTGGTAAATTAGACACATATGCAACACTTGGTTTACCAACTCGTCGGTTCTCTGAACCATTCATTCACATGAGAGAAAGGTAAAGAAAACCAGAAAGTAAATATAAAAAGTTGCAAACTTCCCGGGAAAGCAAAAATAGCATACGAAGCACTTTCTCTCTGCCCCCCCAATCGTGCATTTCAGCTGCACCTGTCGAAGAAGAATTCACAAAAATGATTATAATTTTTTCCATTTTTTTTAAAAGGGGGTGGACCGGTTCCCCCAAAGGTCTCGGTCGGATAACCAACTCCAGCGGCGGGTCATTGACTAAGGCGTCTGGAAACACTTGTCCTTTTCCGGAAAAACCTTACCTAACCTAACCTCTTGGAATGATTTAATTAAGCACTCCGTCAGATGATATTCTAGCATCTTGCGACAATTGCATATTCGTAGAAGATATTGCTGCTGCCCCGAGAGATTTTGGTGGTCGGCCGGGGCAGTATTTTTTTTGTATTGAGGCAGAAAATCATTCTTGTCCTTTGAGATTTTGGTGTCCAGAGGCAATTTCAAAGTTCTTTCAGGCTATTTCTTGGGCTTCAAGGCAAATGAAACACTAATCCAAATGGGGGCTCCACAACAATTTAAACACCCCGGGTGGGAGTTTTTGTCCCAGTTTAAACGCTCTGAAGAAGGGGTATTTTGTGTCCCAGTTGAAACACTTTGAAAAAGGGGTATTTTTTGTCCCAGTTGAAACATTCCCAAAGAGGGACATTTTGTGTCCCAGTTGAAACACTCCGAAGAGGGGTATTTTGTGTCCCAGTTGAAAAACTCTGAAGAGGGACATTTTTTGTCCCAGTTGAAACACTCCCCAAGAGGGGTATTTTTTCCCCGTTGGGAAAAACCCGAAGAGGGGTATTTGGACCTTCAGAGCATCTAAAAACTCAAAAAATATTTTCTACCTAATCGGAAACAATATCAAGACTATCGACAGGTACTTTCCATTTGTATAAAAATTTTAGTTTCTGGGAAAAAAGAGAATTTAGAAACAAAAAGCCAACGTTTTTTAAAAAAAATCATTCCCGAAAAAAAACCTATATACACGACAAAAAAAATAAAATTTTATATATATCCCCCTTTTATGTACATCTGGATATCATTTAGTGTTTATTTTTTTTAGTGTTTAATTATTAATGTTAAGGCTAGGATTGCTATTATATCAAAGGGGGTTTTGGAAATTTGGGGAAATAATCAATGTTTACATTGACGCATATAAGGAATAATACAGTAGATAAAGGTAAGGAAGATTTTTTGCATTTATGAATTTTTTAAAAAGGGACATGATAAGGTGGAAAAGGGAAGCAATGGGCAAAATTTGAAAATTATGGAACAGGGATAGGTTACTAAATCATTTAAAAAGGGTTGGGGGGAA
This sequence comes from Cherax destructor, assembly GCA_009830355.1. Taxonomy (NCBI): domain Eukaryota; kingdom Metazoa; phylum Arthropoda; class Malacostraca; order Decapoda; family Parastacidae; genus Cherax; species Cherax destructor. The sequence continues at coordinate 13,181 of WNWK01025945.1, forward strand.
AAGAGAGAGAGAGAGAGAGAGAGAGAGAGAGAGAGAGAGAGAGAGAGAGAGAGAGAGAGAGAGAGAGAGAGAGAGGGAGGGGGGGTTTTTTTCCCAGTAAAAACAGGTTATAGACAGGGGTGTGTGGTGTCCCCCTTGGTTGTTTAACATTTATAATTGTGGGTTTTAAAACAAATGAATGCTAGGGTGCTGGGAAGAGGGGCGGGGGTTAAGACATAATCTAACACAAAGTGGGAAATTTCCGGTTTCTTTCTACCGATGACGCTTTTTTCTTTTTTGGGAAAATTCGGAAGAGAAGGTTTAAAACTGGGTACATGAATTTGGGAGGGATTAAAAAAGGGAAAGAAAAAGAAAATGAACACAGGAAATACCAAGGGGTGAGAGCAAGAAAAGACTAAATATCAGATTGGAAAGAGGAGTATGGAGGAAGTGAATGTAATCAAAATTTGGGAATGAACTTGCTGGCAAACGGGTCAATGAAAAAATTTGGGGGAAACATTGAAGTGATGAGGAGAAGGTGAATGGTACATTGCGGGATCTATGGAGGCAAAAAAAAAGGGGGGCGTCAAGGTATAGTTAAAAATATTATATGATTGTGAAGCATGGAATTTAAACGTTGCAGCCACGAGGAAGCTGAAGGCAATGAAGATATCATGTCTGGGGCATATTATGCAGAAAAATTATGGTTTGGAAATTGGAGATGAGGGGTTACAAAGAGCATTAAACCAGATGGCTGGGGGAGGGATTATTGATGGTTGGAACATTTGAGAGGAGGGAGCAAAAGAATGACTTGAAGGCTGTTTAAACCGGGAAGTAGCGAAAAAACACCCACTCTGTCTCTATTAACATAGCCTCACATGAAAACGCTATTTATACACAATGTCAAATTTAAAACTACATTGTTGATATAGCCTCTGAGAGGAATGACTGTCAGAAAGAACTTTATTCAGAGTATAAGTAAAGCTCTGCTAAATTTTAACACTAAAACATATCTTATGGGACATTGCCACTGTGGATTTTTTTTTGGGACATGATTTCTTGATGCATTTCCCCGTGTTCAGACTATGTGCTTGAGTGTATACACAAAGTCTTAAAAACTGGTTTTCTCTTTTGCGTGTTTAGTCTCTTACTTATGTATGGTTTTAATAGCCTTTTTTTTTATGTTAGTTGCCCTTTAAAAAATTCTGCTTTTTTTTTTTTTTTTAAATTCAATAAGAGGTTTGCTATAGCATACCAAGTAGTGAGGACTTTCATTGGTATGTTGATGACAACAAATTGCATTTTTTTGAACTGATTTTTGATTAATGGTATCTGCAAACATGCACTGTGTAAACGTGGGGTTGATACTTATTTGGGCTTAAAATTTTTGGGTGATGTATATGATTATTCCGGTGAAACACTTCGTATAATAAATTGTGGGTTGAATATTTTACATTGGGCCAGTGAGACACCGATTTTTTAATCACTATTATTAATATTACTTTCTATCCAGTAACTACAATTTATCAAGCGGACTGTAAACATATTTTGCAAGATGTCTTTATTCAGTAAAGATAGATGATTTTGAATTTTTCTATCATCAATCCATACACTGGTGAATAAAGAAAGTTTTTTTGGTTAAAATCTTGAAGTTTTTTTAAACAATAGGTCTTGCCTCGGGAAACACAGGAAGGATGCCTTCATTCTCGACTCACTGAGAGATTTATGCGCTGGTCCGTTTTTTTTGTAGTTTTTTAAGTAATCTTTTTTTTTTTTCTGGTACTTTATCTATCTTTCTTTTTCTTTTGTCTTCTTCTATTTTCTTTTTTGTCTTTTTTCTTTTTTCTTCTTTGCTTTTCTATTTTCTTTTTTTTCTTCCTTTTTTTCTTTTTTTCTTCTTTTTCTTCTTTTTCTTCTTTTTCTTTTTCTATTTTTTTCTTTTTTTCTTCTTTTTCTTCTTCTTTTTTTTTCTTTTTTTTCTTCTTCTTTTTTCTTTTTTCTTTTCCTTCTTTTTTTTTTTTTCTTCTTATATTTTCTTTTTTTTCATCTATTTTCTTCATTTTCTTCATATTTTCTTCTTCTTCTTTATATATACTATTTTCAAAAAGTTCGAAATTATATTTACGTAATTTTAAACAGTTGCTGTTGCTAAACAATAATACCCAGGAAAAAAAAAACATTGAAACTAGTATTGTATAACCCAATATAAGTATTTTTTTTCAGGTATTTCAGCTGTCCTTGTATTATAAAAAAAAAAACTTTTCCCTGGGAGGCTAAAGTAAATGTCCCCACTGTAGTGCGGGAATTTCCCAAGAGTTTGCGTATGGTAATGTTGATACAGGCCCGGGGAAAATAACCCATGGCTCAAGATCACGGGGAGGAACAAGTGAAAAACAAATGGAAGGGTTTTTCTTTCTCTCTCTCTCTCTCTCTCTCCCCCCCCACACACACACAGTTAAATTTAATCTATATTTTTTCAAAAAGGCTCTCCGATCCAATATGGCCCCAATTTATTCACAATGACTTCAGTCAGCGTCAAACAGACCTCAGTTGAGAAAAATTAAAAGGGCAAAACTTCTGAGTGCCTCGAACGGGAATCAAATTTATATTTAAAGAAAAAAAACTTGTCTCGATGTTTGTGGAGGGGGGAAAGTATTGGTAATTATTTTTTTAAACCCCCCCTCCAGAATTTACTTACTGAAATCAAACATAGCAGAGGAATGAAAAAAAAAAAAAATGTTTTGAAACCATACTGAAAGAAGCAAGGGAATATTTGTGATTGTAACAAGATCAAGAAGAAAGAGAGAGAGAGAGAGAGAGAGAGAGAGAGAGAGAGAGAGAGAGAGAGAGAGAGAGAGAGAGAGAGAAAAAAACCCAAGCAACAAAAAAATAAATCTCGCAACAAAAAAGCCCAATTTTTAACAACAACACACGTCACTCATGAAGAAAAACAATTCCTCAAACAACTGTCTTACTGTCAAGAGATACGTCGGAAAGTAAGGAATTAGTGTTGCGGGGTCTGGTGGGCAAGTGAGAGTCTCGTCGTGACCAGGATAATGCCTCGCAGCCACCTTCAGATTTCACGCACGCTTTGCTTTGGGCGAACCCCCTAAAATGACCGGGGCATGCACGCACGAACATCCACATTGACATACACCCGTGGGTCGTGTCTAAACGCCAGTCCATGTGCCCCATAAACAGTGACAGAAAACACAATTGTCTTTGACAAATGGTAAGTAACAGAGTTTTTCTCTCTCTCTCTCTCTCTCCCACACACACACACACACACACACACACACACTTTCCCCCTAAATACATCAAAGGGGGCAACAGCGGAAGTGCGTACGCTCTGCAAAATTTTGCATTAAATTTCCAATGTAAAACTTATGTACATTGTTCATCTCACGTCTGTTTTTTCTAATTCATCCAATTTCGCTGCACCCCGCATAAAACAGACATCTGATCTGGCACGTACAGAAGCTGGAGAAAACCAAACCCCCACCTTTATTAATACTGAAACTGAAGGGATTAGAAAAAGGATGAACCCTGTAGAACTGAAACTAATAACCCAGAGAAGCCAAGTTCCCATATACTAGATACTAAGAGGCACTGACAAGGTGGATAGAGATCGATCAACATGATCAATTAGGGGGAATAAATCGGGGGAAAAAATATTTTGTATCACGTAGCCACTCTGAGATCCCAAAACTGTGTGATACTATGGACACGGCAACGTTGTGAGTGTACCACTGAAAGGCAAGATGGTGGGAGGGGTCCATAGAGCTGGCAAAACTGGGGGACTGTACCCAGAGCTGGCAACCCTCCCGGAGTTTTTCGGAGACTTGGCATTTTGTGTTGACTTACTGAGGGGGAAAAGCCCCCTTGGCCAGCTGGGACCCCAACTCACACACTAAGACAAATTTTGGGAATTCTCAGTTGTTAAAATATTTTACCCCCCTAAAATTTAAAAAAATGAATATTAAAGGAGAAATATTAAGTATATATATATATATATATATATATATATATATATATATATATATATATATATATATATATATATATATATATATATATATATATATATATTTATATAAAAGAATAATAATTTTTAGAGAAGTTAATTATCTTATTTAATTCAAATTTAAGTTAACCCCAATTATATGTAAGTAAAAACCATGAAGGATTAATGCAATGACATCAAATATAAAGTAATCGGGATTATTTGATTTGTTTTAAACCTAGACCAGTGATTGTTGGCAAAAACACAGAAATCCGTGTATTTTCTAAAAACCAGTAACATTGTTTTGGGATTAAGATACCCCTAAAAATAAAGTTTTTCCCTTTAAATTTCTACAGAGGATTTAATATTTTTGATTGGAAAATTTAAATCTTTTCAAACACCAAGTTGATCTCCTTTTTGAATAGAAAAAAAATATTCAACCTAAAGATTATGAAATACAGGTTTAGATTCATTAGGAAAGTAATTAAACCAATTTTTTTGGTAAAAAACAGAGAAAACCATTGACAAAAAAAATTAAATGGGGAATTTCAATTAATTTCAATCTAATCATATGTTTTCTAATTTAACATACACAAATATTAATAGATAATTTCAAAAGGGGCCCAGTTTCTCTTATCATTCAAAAAAAAAATTTCCCCAACACGTTCTGCCTCTCATAAAAAGTATATTGTTAAAAATTATGATTCTATATCAATACTAGTTTTGACAAGGAATTCCAGTGTTTATGTTTCTAAATTCTTGCACATAAAAACAATTCCTTTAAAAAAAATACACGAATTTAAGAGGCTGCAATAGCAGAATTTAACTTAGCTAATTTATAGCTGAAAATACTAATAGCGGGATTAGAGGCCCAAATTGGACATAAATTTATGTATGTTTGGAAAAATAGGTAATTCAGGAACAGAAAAAGGGGAAAAAGCGGGAAGCTGTTTCAAAAAGATTTACATATTTAAAACTGCAACACTCTTTTTTAACTTATCGTCCAATTTTAAGATACTTTTAAAAGGGGATCGGAGACCCGAAAATTTTTCCTTTTTACTAATATCCATATTTACCTAAGATTATTCCCTTTTTACCTTCGTCTGGACTTGTTATGACAATGGTATCTTATTTTTTAAGTCATTAGGTATTACAAATCTATATTTTGCGCACACACACACACACACACCCCCTTTTGTTTGGGAAAAATTTTAAATATTTTAAAACCCCTAAGATATATCCCCTTTTTTTGAATAGCAAAAAAAATTTTCAACCAAAAGATTATGAAATACAGGTTTAGATTCATTAGGAAAGTAATTAAACCAATTTTTTGGTTAAAACGAGAAAACATTGACAAGAAAAAGTCCAAATGGGGAATTCAAATAGGGGCCCAGGCGACGTTCCCCGTTTTCACCCTAGATAATAAAGTGAAATTAATATGTGAAAAGGAAAGAAATTCAGTGAATAGGTTATTTTATTTTCGACAAGAAACGAAAGGGGAAAACGCCAGAACATCACATCGATTTGGGACAATTTACAGGGATACTACACGCGGGACAGTTGACCATCGCAAGTATTCACCTATGGTTTTTCGGGTGTGGGGAGTAAGCAATTTCCAACCGCAAAACTGATTGTGAACGGTCAACTTTCATAGTAAGATAAGAAATGGGATATCTTTAGTAAAAAATTCCCAAATTGGTAATTTCTAGTAAAAAAGGGCGAAGACAGGGGAATCATAAATACATTAACTGGTAGATCAGGTGTGCCCAGGTCAGGCCAGGTAGGAGCACTTAAAACTACGTGTTATTTAAACCCTACATACCCCCTCAACATAACACAATTTCACCACTACTTTTCACACAATAAATCCACACACATATATTTCCCACACACACACACACACACACAAAAATTAACTGGTGGCCGGTGTGCCCAGGTCGGGCCGGGTGAGAAGCACTGCAGACAACGTGTCACTCGCAAACTCCACATACACACTCATACACCATAACAAAATTTCACCACTACTATTCAAAACATACATACAAACACAAACATACACACACACACACATACATACAAAAAAACTAACACACACACAAAAAAAAAAAAAAAAAACACACACACACAAAAAACTAAACACACACACAAAAAACACACACAAAACAAAGTACACACACACACACAAACTAACACACACACACACATACACACACAAACTAACACACACACAAAAGGCCCACACACACTATTTCCCCTGCCCCCTCCACCCACCCCCCCCCAATCCCTTCCCTGAACCCCCTCTCACCCCCCTCCCCCCCTCTCCCTCTCCCATTCCTTCCCCCTTGCTTCTCCCTCCTTCACTCTCCCCCAATAACCCCCCCTTTTTCCCCCTCCCCCCCTTCTTCCATTTCCCCACGGGTTTTCGTTTTCCTCTCCCTCCCTCCCCCCCCCACACAAACACTCAGGCAATCACACCACAAAACAACCACACAGAAATACATATTTTTTCACTCGGGGCATTTTAAAAAAAAAAAAAAAAAAGGGGGTGGGGAGGACGGAAAACCGGGGGGACTGGAGGATAGCCCTGCAAAGGAAGATTGGGCAGCAAACTCATGAAAAGGGAACATGAGTGGGGAAGGAAGCTAGAGGAGCTTAGCATAAAAATGGGGGGAGAGGATAGTTTCGAAAGCAAGATAATGGGGGAAATGGCTCAAAAAAGCAAGATAATGGGAAAAGGATAGCTGCAGAAAGCAGGAAGTGGGAGAAGCAAGTCAAAACAGCAGGGGCAAAGATACAGAGTTTTAGAAGAAAAACAAAAAAATTTGAAACAGCCTAATGAACAAAAAAGCAATGGGGGACATGGTATCAGAAACTGCCTCAGTCAAAAAGAAGAGGATTTAGAGAACGGGGGAAAACTGTATGCAGAGGCTAAAATGGGCCATCGTGGGCCCGAGAGAAAGAGGGATCACATCGGGGAAAAAATCGGGGGGAGGTAGAAAAGGGAGGCAAAGCTTACTAGAACCCCCAACAGACCAAAAGCATTGGAAAGTTAAAAAGGGAAAAGGACAGGCCACGGGGCCCAAGGGACTCATTTTTTTTGGGGGGCAAAAAGGGGTTCAAAACAATTTTTCCCAAAAGATTAATGCAAAAAATAAAAAGGGGGAAACACTAACAGGGAAAAACCTTCCCAAAGGAAACAAAAAAATATCTGACAGGGGGGGAAACCAACGAGTCATTTTGACGAAAATTGGGGGGGCAACCCTGACAGTTTCCAAAAGGGGTCCCCCGGGCCTTTTGTTTTTTTGGGGGATGTGAATGACATAACGGAAGGGGGGGGGAAATCAAAGTGTCCCTGTTTCGAAAGATTTAAGTTAATGGGGAAAAATCAAATCAGTCGAGGGTCAGGCAGGAATACAATCACGTCTGAAGACCAAATTCGAAATGAAACCCGATATGATTACGAAAGTCGTTCCCGGAAGCATATTTCCCCGCACTAAATTTGGGTGGCATTCTCCACATCAATGCCTTCACACCTCTAAGACACACCGACGGTTTCTGTATCCTCCCGTTAAATTACTCCACTGTAAGTTTTTTTTTTGCCCTCCAGACAGACAAGATACTCTCAGAAGAATCCAACAGGTTTTCCTTGGCTTGCCGTGTCGGGGTTTGGAAAGTTATTGAAACAGTAACCTTTTGTGTGCTCCTTGGATAAAATTTTTTTAACGAGGCTATTCAGAGTTATAAAAAAAAAATTTAAACTGATTTTTTTCCCTTTTGGGTTTGTGTTGGTTTTTCTATTGGCCAGGGCGTGGAAAAGGTTGTTGCTGAGGCGTGGAAAAATGCGTTGCTGAGGCATGGAAAAGTGTCGTTGTGAGGCGTGGGAAAGTGTCGTTGCTGAGGCATGGAAAAAATGCCCCTTTCTGAGGCGTGGAAAAGGTCGTTGCTGAGGCGTGGAAAAATGTCGTTGCTGAGGCGTGGAAAAATGTCGTTGCTGAGGCGTGGGAAAAATGTCGTTCAGGCGTGGGAAAAAACGCCTCTGCACATCCCATTTGTTTTTTTGCCCCCGAAAAATTGGATACATCATCGGGAGGTTTTCAGTGTACCCTTTTGGGTGCTGCGCTCTTTTTATATTCCATTGTCGTCTTTAGTAAGGGGGGGCTGCGTTTTTTTTTTTTTGGTCCATGATCAGTTATCATTAGAAAGTACTGGGTGAGTATCGTGCCCCCGAGAGAGTGGATGCCCTTGAAAAACATATACAGTGCACTAAAAGAAGAGGTTTTTAAGAAAAAGATATAAACTCTCACTTTTCTGACTATTACTCTTGGGAGGGTTTGAAGGCCCATCTGCTCACGTACCCGTGATTTATAATATACACATTTTTTTGTGTTGTTGAAGGCTTTAGCGTCGTATGTGTATCTTACAAAAGAATAACCGTGGTGGGTGTGTTATTGGTCTAGTAAGTGAGTCACAACTAACAAAAAAAGGCAAACCCTTGACTGGAACAATACACAAAAACGCGCACACAGGAAAAAAACTTATAAAGACGTTTCTGTCCGACTTGGACCATTATCGTTTCCTTTGCGGACAGAAACGTAGAGTTGTTTCAAAATGCTTATGAATAGTTGCAGCCACGTTGCTGTGATTGATTGTTCCAACCACGGTGCTATGATTTACTGTTTTGGTTACTGTATTTGTGACTTATTGTACCACCCACGGAAATTAAAACTTATATTTTTTGGGCTACAGTATTGTCACTTTTGTTGTTCCAGTCACGTTACTGTACATTTTTTGTTCCAGTCAGGTTACTGTGATTTTTTTATTCCATCCATTATGTTGTGACATCGTTCCATTCGTAGTTGTTCCAGCCCCGGAATGGCAGGAGAACGTGAAAAAAAAATTGGGGCTCAGTATCCAAAATTTATATACAAATTCCTCTAGTTCACTAGTCAGGGGCAAGTATTTATATTCAGGTTAGCCCTCTGGACAATTGAGCTCTGTGGCTGAGTAGATTCAGGGGTTCGACTCTTCATTAATATTTTTTTATATATCCTTTGTTTTGATTTACCTCGCGGAGGCTTGTGTTCGTTTTTTTTTCCCAGAAACGTTAAAATTGGGAAGGTGTGTATAGTGAAATTTCGCATGCTCTTCTACTTGTCTAACTACGTCGATTTTCATACGAGGTAACCAACGTTGAGTTCTTATAACTTCCTATAAATCTATTAGTGTTGTTATATAAATTTCGGTTAGGTTTAGATTACCTTAGTTCAGGTAAATTAAAAGTAATTTAGTTTGGGTTTGGGTTTAAAATTTAAAGGCCCAAAATCCCAAAAGAAGATATATTTAAACAAATAGTTAAATTTTGTAAAAAAAAAAAAGTCGCGATACGTCAAAAAGGAGATAATAGTTAAATTATATTTATACTTACCCCTAAACTCGTAGGAGTTATAGAACAACTTGTATCAAAAGTCAAATACCGAGGTGGAAAAATTTCACCGAAAACCGAACGACGTCCCCGGCCAAGTTTGACCGTCACCCAGTTGTTACTTGACAATAGTCAAGGACGGACTGTTACCCAAGTTACAACTGAAAGGGGGTTCTTTAAAGGTTTCCCCTCTCCTAAGAGCGGGTTTTTTGGTAAATCAGGAAATGGTTAAAAATCTTTATCATTATAAGTGCATCCTAGGACTCACTTATCATGGGGTTAAATCCCCTGCCGTTCCATGCTTTTTTTTTACACTCGTGTTTTTAAAGATTTCGTCCATATGTCTGTATGGCTACTTTTGTACCCCATATGTCTGTATGGCTATTTTTGTACGCCCATATGTCTGTATGGCTATTTTTGTCCCTTTATATGTCTGTACATCAACACGTCTGGGGCCCCACTTCTGTGCGTCCACTTTTTTCGGTACAAGTCTGTTATTCACATATCTGTTTATCCATTTTGGCCTTTCCCTTTTGGAACGTACTGTAAGAGGCGGGGGTTTCAAGTAGTATTTTTTTTTAAAAATAATGAAAATAACACAGTACAGAAAAAATAGTTCTGAAGGGGAAAGGGGGATAATGAAGAACTAAAACTATGCAAAAATCTGGGTATCTTTATTTTAGACGTTTCCCAACCAGTGGCTTCATCAATACAAACATAATGTGAAGACTGTAGAATTATAAAACAAAAGATATAATCTTTTTTTGGGAGAGTAAGAACACCGTAGTCGTCTTGTCTGTACTGTATCCCAGTCTTTAAAGGACGCAAATAGTTTGAACAAGCTTTTGTTAGAAGTTTGTCCCAATAATAGCTTGATTTCCTTCAGTGTCTCTTCATGTTCAGATTTTTTTTCCCTTGTGCTTTTCGGGATAATGTACTTTACTTTAATGAAACATTGTTAGGCACTAAAAAACCACTAGTATGCAAATGCATTTCCGGTACAATTGTGGGAAAGGCTTTTCCAAAACCCTTTGCAAACCTGGGCCTGCGATAGGCGAGTTTTAACCTACCCTTCGGTTCTTATCTTTTGACCCAAATATTCTGGTGAAAATAATAAAACCCAAATTTTTAAAAACCTAATTTCCCCCTTTTATGTAAATATTTGTATTTTAAATGTTTAAAAATACACTTAGGAACAGAAATTTAAAGATTAAGAGTATTTTCGACCCCCTTTTGGGACCCTTTTCATAGGACCCTTTTGGGGGACGAAATATACATATAAATTTTTTTCCTGAGTTTCTGTCTCCATTTAAATTATTATAGAGGACTGAAAAGGAGTTCATTAAAATTTAGTTTTTCATTAGCATATTACTATTATTCCCCCGGTCTATAAAGAGACTAATATTAAAAAAATTATAATCAATAAGTCCGTTCGTCAGTTACCGCGTCTCACACGATATTCCCCCAGAAACTATTTTTTTTGCAGTGGTGGTGTCTGGGGGCTTTTAGCGCCTCTGTTTTCCCATTAATTATCAACACAAAGGGGGGAAAAGGGTTTAGACCAGCACGTATTTTCTCCTCTCCCCGCTGCCAGACAGGGGAGGTTTTTAAATTTTCAGTCTGTACTGACGGAAAAAAGGCAGTTGACCGAAACGTCGTCGTAAGCTCCTCTCTTTTTATATGTGCGGGGGTGTGGGGTTTTTAATCCTCTTCTTTTTAACTCAAAAGGCAAAATTTCAACATTTTCGTTAATTTGAGTAGTATCGTTTTAAGGTTTTACCGGGAAAACTATAGTTAGCAAAATTTGGGGATAAGTCCCATATGTGATGAATTATAAAAGAAGAAAAGTAACATTAAGAGTATGATAATGGACAGTAAGACCAATTTTGGGGGCAAAAACGAGTCGAACACTTTTTCTGATGTGTTATGGATTTAAACATTAAATTTTTTTTTTTATGTATTCGTCTTTAGTCGTTTTATAAATTATTTTAAATATTTTCGAGAAATTTAAATTGGGCCGAAAAGGTCAGAACTGGAAAACAAATATCGGAAAATATTCCTTTTAAGGTGCGACAGGGGAAAAGGCAAAGGTTTTTCAAGTCTCTGAGGAAAATTCTTGCATCAACTGGCACTAACAGCCTCAAAAATCAGGCTATCAACTGGATGCCGGGCCCAGGGCCGAGGGGGTGGGGACGAGGGCCCCCAAACAAATCAGCCGCTGCTATTTTTTTTTTACGCGGAGCTGCTGATACTGCGGCCATATTGGCTTTGTTTTGGGGAAAACAGTTGATGGTCAGAGTCATATGGGTCTGATGTACGGACTTCTATCGTCCAAAATTCCCTTAGGAAGAGCCCAGATGTTATACAGTGAGTTTTATGCACCCCAGAGAGAGAGAGAGAGAGAGAGGAGAGAGAGAGAGAGAGAAAAACAGACAGACAGAGACAGGGACAGAGAACCCATACAAACCCCCACGAGCAAGCTAATTTTTTTTAGCCATGTCCACCAAAATACATTTTAAAAAGTTATTTCCAATCTAGATTAGAAATCCATTATTAGTTTTTTTTTTTCCCCCTCACAGTGGGGGAGGAGCCGAATTAGGAGTTTATGCAAATGAGGGCGAACTTGACAAATATAAAAAAAAAAAGGATTTTCCCCAAGTTCTGACTTTTCCCCGGAAGGATTTGATTTCTTCCGTACAGATGGTGCTCAGGCCCGTCTCGCAGCCCCCGCTTGTTTTTTTACTTCCCTTTTTCTCATGGTGTATCTCTTTTTCCCTTTCCCCTTCCCCTTTCAACGTTGCATTTTCCCCCTCCCCTCTTATGGTCCATCTTCATATTCTACTTTCTCCCCTTATTTGCTTTTTTCTTTTAATTTTACTCTTCTCTCTCTCTTTTCCCTTCCTCCCTCACTGTTTTGTCCTTCCATCTGGCTCTTTTCCCTTGCACTCCTTTTCCCCACCGACAAAACCCAATCACAAAACAAACAGGAAGATTTTCAATCGCTATTCAGTTGTCGACTAACCTTTTAAGTCAAAAACCGCCCCCCTAAACCCCGATCGCCAGTCTCTCTGGGGGTCATTCTAAAAAACTTATCTTAAAGCTCACCCAAATTTTTTGCTATAAGTTATCTCGAGTCCCGGCAACTCATTCGGAAGTCCCGGGTTTCCCGGGGGATTACTTGAAGGAAGATTCGACGAGGGTTTTGGGGATGTAGAGGGAAGTGTTTTGGGGCAGAAATATTTGGGAGGAATCTAGTATGCCGAAGGGAAATTTTGGAGGAAGGGGGATGTTGGCAAGAACACTTGGGGACATTCCCGGTTTTTTGGCCCCCGAGAAAGCTGGGATGTTTTAGGGAACATCAATGGGAAGGTTAGATGCTGCTGAGTAACACCCCGAAGAAGCTGGGATGCCGAAAAGGAAGACTTCGATGGGGAAAGGGGGAAAAGCTGTTAAGGAACACCTCGGGAAATTGGTATACTGGAGTGAAAAAAAAAGGGTGGTATTGGGGTGGAACACCCAGCATAAACTAAAACCTTGGGAAAATGGGATGTTCCAGGAAATAAGTCCGCGGGCAAAAGGGGTGACTTAACACAAACATAGAACACAAGTCCTAAAAGTATCAAAAAAAAAGGGATCTTTAACTATTCCTTTTGGATAGAAACAGTAAGAGCTTTACAAAGAAATACTACAGCAACAGAGGTGAAATTTTTTTTGTTGGTTACGAGCCGAAAAGGTACTTTTTTACCGTCCTTTACGATACGACAAGCTAATAAGTACAACACAAAATAGTTATGGAATAAAGATATATAACTTTTTTACATTTTCATATTTTCCCTTTCTTTATATTTCTCTTTGCTTTTTTTATATATCAAAAGATCTTTGCCAAAAATCCTAAACCATAACCCAAAACTATTCAAAATTAATACAAAAATTATGTCCCCAACTGAGCTTACAAAATATTTTTCTTACCGAAAATTACACACAAAACACCTGCGAAAAAATTCTATGTAAATATAATTGGAATTCTAAACCCTGTCGTCATCTCAACTTTTCTCTCTATCCTCTTCACCGGGGAAAAAACAATTATCTCTCGAAAAAGTTGACATTTCTTCATCCTCGTCTTTATATGAAAGTTAGAGAGGTGCTAAATTAACTTCGAAACCCCTTTAGTAATTTTTTTTCCGTTTAATAAGGAAACCATTATTTTCGGAAAATCTCAAAGGGGAACCATATCTAACTTCCACACCCGACATCTTTATCTAACATCTATTCTGACTTGGCCCGAGGACAGATTCATAAATTGTAAGATTTAAAAGGGAGACAAAAAATTTCTTTTTTATAACATGAGTTTCATTAAATAATATTATGCTAAGTAAATTCAATTGTCATTGAAATTCCATGGGGACATCTCGGTTTAAAACCCGAAAAATTCCCCAACTGGAGGTCGTTTTCAAGGGGGTTGGGAGATGCTAATGTACTGGGAAAAAGATAATTCATGGGTTAGGGTAAAACCAGAGTTCATATGATCAGCTTGAAGATCTACATCATAAGTCTGCTTTTTGGCATTGGGAAAAAATTTTGAATATTAAGGACAATATGTATCTCACAATATGTATCCTCCCAAAGGGGTCTTACTATGCCAAGACTCACTACTTGGGGGTGCGTACCCCCTTTTGAAAAACCCAAAAACTTGACAGTATGACGCACACCTGAGATCAACCTTCAAGAAGGCACTGAATCTGTCACTAGAGGATCAGCAATGGGAACAGGGGAACCCTCCCCCGTGCGACTGGGAGGTATAGGGGTGCGGAAAGCAAGGCAGGTAGGGTTTCCTGCATTTCTGTCATTGTGTTTGGCCTCCTGTGGTTAGTCAAAAGGATTGTCCCCGAACGTTTGAGAGGTGTGGTGGGGGCTCAAGACCCCAAGTTCATTGAAGCAGCAGTGCAGGGGGCGTCCCGGCAGACTCCTCCAGTAGACCAGCTCCTCCCAAAGAGCACAAACAGTCCCACTGGGACAAACCGATCATGGAAAAAATTGCCAACACAATGCTCACCAACGCTTCAGGAAAGGACAAAGCTCGTCTCCTAGCGGTGAAGGCACCACACTCCCCGGGGATTTCCTTCTAGCTGTTCCCAACCCTCTGGGGACTCGGGTTTTGACCCACAATCCATTCGGATTGGTGTTGCTTTTTCGCCTAGCCGCCCCCCTACTCACCGAACATTTGGGGTATTTTCGGCAGGGCGACTGCTAAACAAATTTGGACCCTTTATGGTCAGGTGTGCCCTCGAAAAGTATGCTAGACATGAGGAGGTCAATGACATCCTAAAGAAGGGCCCCGCCACAGCCCCTTTCCCGCTCAAGGGGGGCCCCCAAATGCAGAGGTCTGATG